>CAUDMG010001667.1:0-90107 GCA_958450375.1 Homarus gammarus | reverse complement strand
GATGGTGGGACACGGACATTTAAAAAATGTATATATATATTTTTTTTATTATCTTATTTTATCTTATTTTCTTAATTTTACTTTAACACATCTGTTGTACTGCGCACATCATTGTCATTCCTAAAAACCCACTTTAATTCATATTACGCTACATAACATTCAAATCCACCGCTCTTGTAGAATCTCAGAAAACGGGACACATTGATAAAGGATTACTCACCTACTCAATGTTACTGAATCATGTGTTGTATTGTACCCAGGTACGGTTATATAATATTAATTGTATGTATAGATAGCATTAAGAAGAATTCAGGGTATCCATAAGATGATTGGGAAAGCCCAGTTGAGCCGGACTAGTGTACTGTAGGACTAAGTGTGGATCATGGTTTGAAGGTCATACTATTTACGTCTGTGAACGTATAGCGAACATAACTTCCACACATATCATATGAAAATACACGAGAACAATGATCTGAAAAAAAGGTTAAATGTATCAGAACTATGTGAGGTGTTGGAAGTGACCCAGAAACTATACTTGAAAGGAAATATCTTGTATGCATCGGTGTGAACTTAATACACCTCGTATCCTCACGTGACATATGCCCACGACATGTACAGTGACCAGAGAATCTTATGTCTGTTTTCAAATAGTGCAATGTGTGAGAGGAGGATCCCTGATTACAGTATTAAGTGAAGTGGATATACCCACGCCATGAACATTCGGCTTTTGTTTTAGGGAGCGTCCGGTAGTGAAGCGGCATAGCTACAAATTTTATAACAATTGTGCATTTAATGATGAAGGCACCAAATTTGGCACAGTGATGGAGTAATGGTATATGGACATTTTCAGATATGGAACCACTCGATATTGGATTTGAGTGGCCGCTATAAATCAGGGGCGGATCCAGGAAAAAAATTCAGGTTTCACCACGTTACTGTCTTAGTCATGTGAGACCATCTAATACTGCGAAGCATAGGGAAATAATAAGCTATAGGAAGAAAGAAAAGGTCAAACCCCAGTAATCACCTTGGACCAACCATTGTTTGCAATAGCCAGATTCAGTGGAATTGGCCCGAAAATTATGGCGAAGAGAAATTTATTATGATTCTGGGCGGTCTCCACATTGAAATGGCGGCTCTGAGGATGGCAGGCAGTTGGTTGCAAGGTAGCGGGTGGGCAGAAACCCTGGTGCAAGCCGATATTGCCAGCCCAGGAACTGCAAACTCTTTCCTAAAGGCGGCTCACGTCACACGCACCAGGCGAGGCCATCAGATAACAGCAGCAACCCTGAACATCCTACAGCACAAGGCTTATGGCAAATGCACTGAAGATGCCCAAAGTGATGGTCATGAGCCCTAGAGTTTGGTGTCTGGTGTCAGCAGAGGGCTGAATGCTGTCCCCAGTTGCAGTACTGGGCAACCACCCTCAACCTAGAGCTAAGTATCTTTATGTTTGTTAGATCACTACGAGAATCAAACTTCTCGCTTTACATGGATGCTCTGGCTGAACTGTGTTAGTGGTTCTTCGCCTTGGATCATACTCATTATTCTCGGTGGGTTCCAGTCCACCTGAAGGACATGACAGAGCTCTCGGACAAGCATCCTGATGTGGCTGCAAAGTTTCAAGCTGGATATTTACTGCAAAAAAGGCAGCCCGCCGTAAATCTGCAATGGCACTAGACCAGGCCCATGAGCAGAACAATGCCTGCATCAAAGGTGATGGTGGTGCAGTCGGTTTGACTGGAAACCCTAGTGCACTTCGACGGTGGATGGTTGCAGATCCAGAAGTAACACGGGTCACTGCTGAATTTGAATCATCGCAGACAGCTGAGCAAACCAAGGCTAACTTCCACCATCATGAGTAAACCAACACGACGCTGGACAAGTTTCTTTAGGGTGTGAAAGCACTTACACTTGTCATGGAAGAAATGGGAAACCCATTTGAAGAAGAAAGTGTTGACCTAATGATTCTTCATACAAAGGAAATTTTGTGTCCAGAAGCCGTGAAGAGTGTGCAAAATGTTGTTAAGTTTGGACGAGAACAATTCCATTCATATGTAAGAAAACGCCTTAAAGCTCAACAAGCTAACACTATTCAGTTCTATGAAATCCAAGTCTCCAACTAGGAGTAAGCAGCAACTAGCCTTCGCAAAAGACGACTGTGGACTCTTCTCCAGGCTCTACATAGCCTGTCAAACAAGAGAGGGTGATTTGGACGAATTCTTCAAGCATGAAAACCGGACCTATCCACCAGCACTCTCCAGTAATGGGAAACTCCACTTCAGCAAGAAGGCCGACTTACTCACACCCCTTGAACAGCTTGCTGATAAGATCACTGACGCTCCACATGTCACCTCAACTGTACTCGATGGACCTGCCATTGTGGAAATGTTCAAGCCAGGAGGCAGTAGGACATTTCAAGAATACAGCACAGCTGCATTCATTCATTATATTGAATCACAGCTCGAATATCGATCTCGACTTGACCTGGTATGGGATTGCTACCTGAAATCTGGGAGCCTTAAAGCAACAGTAAGGTGTAACCATGGCAAGGGCATTCGAAGACTCGTCACTGCCTCTGGTCCTCTACCTAGCAACTGGCAAAACTTTCTCCGCAACAATGACAACAAAGAGGAACTCTTCAGTTCCTGTCAGAACAGGTCATGCAATTGGTTGTCAAAGAAAGTAAACAGCTGGTTGTCACAGACAAGAAACAGGTACTCACTGTTCCACCGCGGAAGGACACTGCCAACTTGGCACCATGCAAACACGAAGAGGCCGACACTAGGATGATGGTTCATGCAGCTGATGCCTTGGAACGTGGTCATCGGCGAATACTCATTCGTACCGTCGATACAGATGTTGTCATCCTTGCAGTTGCTCTAGCGAATGAACGGAGTGATGAACTGTGGCTTACTTTTGGCACAGGAAAGAATCGACGTTACATACCAGCTCTTCCAGTGTTTCACGCAATAACGGGCTGCGACACGGTATCTGTCTTTGCAGGTCATAGCTAGAAGGCAGCCTGGGCCACATGGAATGCATTTCCGGAAGTGACAACCGCCTTCCTCAGTCTGGCTTCCACCCTAAGTGAGCTGCCTGATGGTGTCCTGTCGACACTGGAGAGATTCATCGAGCTGCTCTATGACCATACGAGCACATGCTGTGACGTGAACGTGCTGAGAAAAAAACTGTTTTCAAGAAAATCAAGATCACTGGAGGATCTCCCACCAACACGAGCAGCTCTGGAGCAGCACATAAAGAGAGCTGCTTATCAGACTGGACAAATCTGGGGACAGGCCGCAATAACGTTTGACAGTCTGCCATCACCATGTGACTGGGGTTAGATGAAGTCGGGTGATGAGCTGGAACCACTCTGGACCACACTGTCTGAAGCGTCAAAGTCATGCCACGAGCTCATCTATTGCAGTCGCAGAAAACACTGCGGTGGCAAGTGTAGGTGCAAAAAAGCTGCACTTAAATGCACTGGACTTTGTGCATGTGAAGGTGGCTTTTAAGGCCAAATATCTACAGAGATTAGGCCTCAACAGCCGAATGTTATGAAATTTTTTTTAAGTTTTGGGAGTTTGGAAAATTTGTATTTTAATTTTCCAGTGTAATTCTTTTACTTGCCTTTTTCATTGTAATACACTTCGAAAACTATCACAAATAAATTTCGAAACCAGGATTATGTATATTGATGCATTGGAATGAAATATGCAAACGTAAAAACAGAAATACATAGTTTAGCGTATCCTGAACGGCGGTCATCTTGAAATTCAATATGGAGCCCACAGAGGTTGAGTTTCTAGTGGTTCCATATCTGAAAATATTCACCCTGTATTACTGTGCCAAAGTGCCGCTGTACTACTGTACCCGCCTCGAGTGTGCAGCGTTGACATTATAATCCAATGAATTTGCCCACGAACTAGCAAACCAGAACTTTACCTTAGTGTGTAATTTAGGATTAAAATAGGTGTTTATAAGGCATGAGTTACAACATACCGGAAAGTGTTCATGTGAGAACCGTGAGAAATAAAAATAAAAATTAAAGATGGGAAACTGTAGGCCTACGCGGTGAAGAGCGACGGGGCACTGCCCTCAGTGTCCTACGTTCTAACGTCACCTCAGGTCAGTGTCCTCTATCGGGCTACAGCCCGCCCTGTAAAAAAGGCTTATACCGCAATTATTACAGTTTAAGGCTTTGCCTGATGTATAAGTGAAATAGTAATGTGTTAGGGTGTGTGATAACCGCCCATCAGGCATTATTTCTCAGTGTCCTACGTTCTAACGTCACCTCAGATCACCCGCGGTCGGAGCACCTTGCTGGGCGTCGGCCATTCTCCCTGTGAGCGTCCCACCATGTGAGGTGACTACCAGCTATACTATTCCTCTGTGAACCTGTGGATCCCCAGCAGACCACCCCCAAATGAGTAGGAATAAATAAGGAAATGCTTGAAAAACTCCGCGGTCGTCACTTGCAGCGACCTATAATGTCATTCGCAGAAGCAGTACTGGTATGTCTCTGGGTGTAGCCCTCGTCTCTACCCACCGAGGACGGTGTGCGAAAGAGGTGCCTATTGTTTTCACCTAGAAATCACAAGGAGTCCCATACTTGCATGTGTGGAGTATAACAGGTGGGGTGAGCTGGTGCTACAGGGAGGTGAGATGGTGTTTCTTTGTATGATGACCTAAGGTGCTATATCCCATACAGGTGGAGCAGTCCGAAGTGTTAAATGATATTGTAAGCAGGGTAACCAAACTCATCGTTGTTTTTCTGAGGAAGGCCAGCTCAATTGTATTTTTTTGTTACCATATAGTTTATAAAGAATAAATTAGCTAAGTCATGTTATAGTTTCACCCTTCTTTCCTCTTATCGATCTGGTCAATGAAAAACCTAACCCAATGCCTAGTCCACTCTGCACGCTATCTAACGAGTTACATACTGTCCAGAGGGGGTCGGTGGCAGCGACCCTTAGAAATTAAGTTTAGAGTTAAGTATTTCCCCTTAGAATTAGTGACCCCAGTCTGGCAGTATACTGTCACATGTGTGATACAGGGGTTGAGTCCTATTGGTGCCACAAGTGCACCTGTTTGAGCACCTCCATAGATGCAAACGTCAATAGAAGTGCAACTATCCACACAATTCTGAAAGAGACGAACGTGTCCTAATATTTGTTTGGAGAATGAAGTTTCATATGATAATCATCAGATGCAGCTTGAGTATTTACAGTGTAGGTACTGTCCGTCCTGGACGTTGGTGGGTACAGCAGCTGCTACAAGATCGTGTACATTAGTAAGAAGCAACTCGGGGCTCACCTCCTTTAGTATGTCCACAATGCAGCCCTGCCGTTTATTCCTCAACTCTATGACGTCATTTTTCCTCACGTTTTCGTTAGGTGTTAATGGACATTAAAAAGCATGAATTTTAGGTATAACTATTGTAATGTCTTGGTAAAATATAAACATGCACATACAAAAACCCTACAATCATATAATATTATAACATAACATGAGAACATTAAACACTACTTGAACAAAAAATATCAAATAGAAGTTAGTATCCTCTGATTTGGTGTAAAATTTATACATCCACCCTGGAATTTCACAGCCTCAGACAAGGCTATTATTGAATTAATAGAGGGAGTTTGCAGAGCGTTTCTGGATTTTGTTTTCATTAAATTCAATCTGTATAATAGTCTCTTTACATCTGCATTGGATGTTGGAAGAGACAATACCTGCAAAGCAAATGTACAAATGTCTTTAAATTGGGAAACACCTACACCGTCCTTAAGTTCCCCTAGTTTTGTATAAACGTCCACTATGTCAAGCTGTCCTTAGTCTCTCCATTGATCATCTAAAACTTGCATACTGCCACTGTATATGCAGGGCACCGCCTTCACAAAGTCGTAAAGGATGGCATCTCCTTCCTGGATTTATTATCAAATACCCCATTTGATGACAGAAATGAATACATCCATAAAAACTTACTACTAAACTCAAATCTTTGACGTAATTGCACACAAAGGTTTATCATGAAGATACGACATCTGAATTATACATCCTTGACCATATTAGGGAGTTGTTTATATTGTTCACTTTGGCCGAGTATTGTTGCTCCCAAGTATATTTGGCCTATTGGGAGCTGATTTTCTTCATTTCTGGGATCAAAAGCATCAAGATTACCCGTTTGAAAAACTTTATGACGACAAAAATATCCCAAAAGATTCCTGTAAAGCTGACATATAGTATCGTGTAACAAATGTATAGTTGGTGACTCTCTCTGAAACAGTAGATTTAACTTGTTACATTTGGGCAAAATGAAATTAAGAAAATTGTAGTACAATAAAAGTAAAGGGTCCCTAAGACTCTCTGCTATTTGTTGTACGGCCACCAATCTTTCCTCTGATTCTTTTAAAGTAAAAAACATTTTTAGGGGCTGCCACTGCTCTAATATTCTTTCAAGTGCCTGGTGGAATGATAACCAGCGGGTCTGGTTAACATGCAGAATTATGTGTGGTTTGACAGTACAGAATGATTGAAATTCCTGAAATTCATGTTGTCGTTTAGCACTATGGGAAATATAGGTATATATAAGTCTGATCATGTCTTCACAACGCCGTGGTAGCGTCCTTGCAGCCTCCGAGGCGCATATGTGAATAGAATGACAAATACATTTCAATATGGTTATACCAGGAATAGTGATACATAGTCTGATGCTTACAGAATTGTGTTCTCCCATAATGTTACTAGCGCCGTCAGCAGCAAAGACAATCAGGTTCTCATGTGGAATTCGGTGTGTTTCTAATGTTTTCATAATTATATTACACAAATTTTCCCCTGTTGACCCTGTACATTAGGGAGTGACAGTTTGGCAAAGGTTTTCAAAATCAAATGGCTTGGGATGGATTATTTGTCTATCGGCCACGCTGGTTCCGAATATGTTTGAATCTTTAATATCAGTGCATTAGAAGGTTTGTGGATACTTTTCGGTTCGACATAAAAAAAACAAGAATAATGGTAGACATTCTTTATTATTGGCATGCATGCTTCAATTTATCAGCAGCACACTAGCACAGTTGGCACACTAACATTGGCTGTCCCCACAGTGTCCCCTCAGTCCCAGTGTCCCCACAGTCTAGCACTGGTAGCCCTCTTTCTTAGCCCACCGCTTGTTTCTCTTCCTGGCCTCCAGCTTGTTCCAGGTGACCTGGTCCTGCTGCCAGGCAGAGCTGGCCACGTCTGCCGCCTCCGTGGTGAGCTTCACTCCTCTTTCCACTGCGGTGGTGGTGCAGGGCAGACCTGGCTCACTGTACGGTTCCTCCAGAAATTGCTCCAGTTCCTGGTCACTGTGCTGGAACAGGATGGGAGGGGAGGAGCTGGCCTTCTGCAGATCAACCAACTCTGACAGCTTGGTGGCTGCCAGATTCAGTTGAGGGTTCCTCACTTTCCTCACTGTCTTTCTCTTGTGCCTTTTTTCCTTCTTCCTCAGCTGCTTGATGATGTTTAGGGCCAACTCCCTCTCACTCTTGTCCATGGAGGCCAGCAGTGAGACCAGCACCACCTCGTGCTGGCCGAAGTAGCCGTTGAACTGGAGGTATGGAGTAAGCAGCTCCACTTCCTCCAGGGTGCAGTACGTCCTCACCCGGTTGATGATGGCGAGGAGGTGGCGTGGGCCCTCCAGTAGCAGATTCCTCTGCCTGATCTCCAGGAAGGAGGGCACGTAGATAAGGATGATGAAGGAGGTCATCCGTCTCTGTGACTCGCTGGGGGAGGTGGTGCTCATGTAGGCCCTCAGCTCCCTGCTCTCCGTGTTTTGCCGTCTGGCGTTGGTCATGGCTCCGGCCCGTGCCCTGGCCCATCTCTCCTCAATGTGGCCGGACTCCACCGTCTTGGCCATCTCCAACAGATACCGGGTGTCCCAGCTGAACTCCTCCCAGACGACGGAGGGGATGGCATCCAGGAGAGACCTGAGGTAGGTGTTGGTGACGGCCTGGAATTCAACCACCGGAAGGTCCCACACGTTGCCGGTCAGCTTCCGAGCCTCCTCACCACTCCAGGAGGTGGGACCAGTGGTTGGGCCAGCGTAATGGTTGAATAGATGGCCGAAGAGCTTCTCCAGACTGTGGATCAGGCAGTGGATGTGGAGAAGAGGCCGTCCCAACAGCCTTTCAAACTCGGCGATGAAACCGTGATTATAGCCACTCATTTTGTTGCAACCGTCGCTAAGGACAACCAGGAGGTCGGTGGTGTCAATACCGCGCTCCTCCAGGAAGGCCAGCAGGCTGGTGGCCAGGTCTACCCCCTTTCCCCCCACCGGGACCAGGTGACCAGGGAAGCCGATCACTGCACAGTCTTCCCTCTTTTCCATGGCGAATCTCTTGTGGTTCTTCTCACCTACACCAGTCACTATCTTGTTCTCATTGATCCTCTCATCTACCATGAGACCTCTGACCTTGAATCCCCTGAACTTTTCTTTTTTCTGTTCTGGTGACCTCTTCCTGACTCTCTCCACTTTCTTCCAGTTAGTCACTTTAGACTTGTCCCCTTCAGTTATGATGTTGTCTGCAGCTCTGATGGTGTTTGCGATGTGAGCCACTGCATCATTGGATACCTTGAACCTGTCAGCAGTTTCTCCGATCCTGTCCTCGGCTTCTTTCTCCCTTTTCCTTTTCTCTGATCTTGCTCTCCTGTCGACCATAGCCTTGAACTCATTGTCATTGACATCCTTATAATCACTATCTTCTTCCTGAGCACTGTCATCCACTGCCGACACTTTACGCGACATCCTCTCCATCTCCTCCTTACTCTTTGACCTCATCTTCTCAGTTTTCCTCTCTTCCTCTGCCCTTTTCTTTGCCCTCTTCGCTTCCTTCTCCCTCTCTTCTTTCAGCTTGGCAGTCACAATTTTGTCAACGCCATCAATGCAGCCCTCCCTTCCCGGTTTCCTCTGGGCTGCCAGGAAGCTTTTCTCTCGTTCGTGCACTTTGCTGTCGTCTGCCACATCAAACAACTTCTCAGCTATATCCTCGAACCTCATCTTCAGCTTCCCGTTCTTCGTTTTCTTCCTTTTCTGTTTCTGTCCATTTCCCTTCATCATCATCGTCGTCCTCCGCATCCTCCACAGGTCATGGACTCTCATTTTCACCCTGATTTCAGAGATAGTGGGGACAGTGGCCTTCCTATACACATCCAGTACCTTCTCAGTCACCTTGTTGGTGGCATCCATATAATCAAAAGCATTTGTTCTTCTCCTTAACCTCTCGTTTTGTGCTTCATAAGCCAGGGCACTTCCAACTTCCTTGTTCAGAGGCAACTTGTTAGATGGCAGAGGCATCCGAACCCCGAACACCTTATCGTTACCCTGGCGCAGCTGAGTGTTGCTAATCTTAGGACGACCCATCTTGGTGGCGGCCCTTTGAACTAACTGCAAAACAACACAGAAAAAGCAACTTTCAGCACTTCAATATCACCACCTATTGAACAATATTTTATTCAAAAGTACGGACTGAGATTTTGTCCTTAACTGTCCAAGTCAAGCTACTTGGGCTGAATTCGTTGATCAGTCCTGGGACGAATATTACCAACGGCGTGAATAGATTCCGTGGAATAAATTCAGGGCATTCCCGTCCAGGGAGCCTCAACAAACTCTGTAAATATTGCAATTGGCCTGCCATTGGCACATATACGGAGTTTGGTAATGTTCCATGAGCGGGAATGTCCTGAATTCATTCCACGGAATCTATCCACGCCGTTGGTAATATTGGGCCCTGGTTTTCGAAATATACTTATGTGGTGACTTGCAGCAAAAATATCGGCATAATTTGTAGCGCATTGAGTTGTAAAACAATAGCATATTATGAACCAGTGTACACAGTAGTCGAATAATCCAATTCAATAACTTGATTTTAACAGGTTGTGCCACATTGCCAGTCCCTTTATTATTTACAGTTTTTTCGCGTTTTTCATGCCAAACCCAAAAGTATCCACAAACCTTCTAATGCAATGATGTAAAAAACTCAAACATATTCGGAATTAGCGTGGCCGATAGACAAATAATCCAACCCAAGCAATTAGATTTTGAAAACTTTTGCCAAACTGTCACTCCCTACTGTACATGATTCATCACATTGATCACTTCTGATAACCCAGATTTAATGCTGTTTGTGATTGAATCCCAAAATCTTACGAGAACAGAGGATGCTTTCTTCGTACTAATATCTTTTGTTTCATCAACAATATTGGAAAATTTACTTTCTCTAAGTTTATCTACTAAATCCTCGGTGACACACCGTCCTAACGTCCTCACAACCTTTGTGCATTTTGTTTTTTTCATGTTCATGCCTTGAGCAATTGCAGAATCAGGAAACATCCTCTTCATGAGGTCTACTAAATGATCTGCAGTGGTAAATGGCAAGTTGTGCTCGGCTATAAAGCATGGAAAAAGAATTATTGCTACGGCTACTCCATTTGCTGCATAGTTCCCATGGTGAACCGGGATCCTCTCCTGCTGGACCTCCTGTTGTTCCGAGGCCTCGTAAACTGCATGCATCTTTGTCGTTTTGTGAAGTTTGATGGCTGTCAACTCTGCACTCACTTCCCTCTTGCATGTTTTGCAAAGGGCCCTAGATGGATTGTCCTCAACACGGGACAACCAGGGCTGGAAATCTTCATTGTTCAGCCATGCATCTCTGAAGCTCCGCTTCGCAGCCATCACCACCTTCAATAGGAGATTTGATCAACTTTTGTGTAGTCTCCCCTGCAAACCCAAGAATAACTAAATCAGTGAATAATTGCCATGATCGTTCTAGGCTACTTGCATAGTCCTTTATAAGTGCAGAGGAAAATAATTTATATTTGGCCCTTTGGAAAAATAAAAGCAACAAATGAACAGGGTGTAAAGATTTCATTTATATTATCATTTCTGTTGATGCACTGATATAAGAAAACGGTTAAGGTATAAGTAACTGCTACATAGTGATGAAAGCTGTGATTAATTACATGCCAAATTCATAAATAAATATATCCTTACCGGCTTGTAGATAAGAGTTCTGTGGGTACGTCTAGCTGATGATACTTGGCTGATGATGAGAGCTCTTACCATATCCACGGACGAGAACAAAGTGTGGTTTCCACATCAATCGAAGGTCCCATGTTGATTTTCCACATCATTTATTACCCACAATCCATTTATACTATATATTATCTGTTGATAATATATAGTATAAGGGAGTTGATAAAAAAAAAAGTCATATATATTACTGAAGAAAAAATTATTAAGTCCCTTACATTTTATATGCATTTCTTGAACAGAGAGGAATATATTCCTCATGGTGTCTCTGTGACGTCACCAACTGTCATATATTTTCCTCGTTAGCAGACGATATTCCTCAAAACGGCAGCACTGAGCCTACCAGGCAGATACACTTGCATCAATACCTCGGTTTCATAGTCAGATGGGAAACTGGTCTCATAGTCGGATAGGGAACTGGTTCTGAAATGGTGCCCACTGGGGTCGAGTAACTTTGTGAGCAGTTTCTTCTCCTGGTGTCCATTTGGAGCACATGATGGTTATGGTGGTAGAGTAAGGGAAAAGAGTCGTCATAATATATTTATTATGACTGGGATAATGCCTTCTCAATATTACCTTGTAATTCAATTGTCAGTAGGAACATTATAGAAGCCAGTCTCATTAAACATACCGAATCTGTCAACATGAATTTGAGTAATGGTATGTACAAACTGGATAATTTTGTGAATAAGAAGATTTGTAACCAGGTGAGAGGGTTGGGCCATCTTACCCTATGACCTGAATACGGACAGCTGCTGTGCTTAGATCATAAGAACATAAGAAAATTAGGAGTCTGCAATAGACCGGTTGGCCTGTGCATGGCAGCTCCTGTCGAGAGTTGCTACCACTCTCTATCATCCATGAATCCATCTAGCCACCTTTTCAAACTCTCCAGCGTTCCAGCACTTACTACAAAGTTGCTAAGCCTGTTCCACTTCGTCCACCACCTTATTTGTGAACCAGTTCCTTCCTATCTCCCTCCTAAACCTAAACTTGTCCAACTTAAATCCGTTGCTATGAGTCCTATCCTGCTCGGATATTATAAGAACTTTATCTATATCGCCTTTATTGATTCCCTTCACCCACTTAAATGCTTCTATCATATCTGCCCGCACTCTTCGTCTTTCTAGGGAATGCAAGTTTAGTTTCTTTAACCTGTCTTGATATGGAAGGTTTCTAAGTCCCGGTATCATTTTCGTCATTCTTCGCTGCACCGACTCCAGTGAATTGATATCCATTCTATAATAAGGGCACCAGAACTGAACGGCCTGATTGAGGTGCAGCCTGACTAGCGCAAGATATAGTTGCAATAAGACCTCTGCATTCTTATTACTTACACTTCTAGATATAAAACCAAATACTATGTTTGCCTTATTTCGAACATTAACACACTGTTTTCTAGGCCGTAGGTCCGGGCTTACAAGTAACCCTAAGTCTCTTTCACAGGTCGACCTTTCTAGGTTGATGTTGTTAAGGTTGTATACGTTGACAGTATTTGTTCTACCAATATTCAGTACACTGAACTTGCTGGTGTTGAATTTCATTTGCCATTACTCTGACCACTCCTGCAGTTTATTAAAATCTTCCTGTAGCGCATTTGCATCCTGCCCTGAATTAATCTGCCCACCTATTTTGGTGTCATCTGTAAACTTGCTTATGTCACTGCTGATCCCAGTATCTAGATCGTTTATGTAGATTATGAACAAGATTGGGCCAAGTACTAACCGGTGGGGAACCCCACTGGTTACACAACCCCACTCAGATTTAACACCATCTATGCTGACCCTCTGTGTTCAATCAGTGAGCCATGATTTTATCCAATTTCAAACTTTCCCCTCGGTACCATTAGCCTTAACTTTTCTCTGAAGCCTCTGATGCGGTACTCTGTTAAACGCTTTGCTAAAGTCTAAGTAAATAACATCGTAATTTTCGTCATTATCTACTACCTCGAAGACTTTCCTAAGAAACGTCAGCAGATTTGTTAGACAAGATTTTCCCTTTGTAAACCCATGTTGAGAGTCGTTGATTAATTTGCTGTTCTCTAAATGCGATCGGATGCTATTTGCTATATTTGATTCAAGAAATTTCCCCACTACTGACGTCAAACTAATCGGCGGGTAATTTGACGCTGATGCTCTGTCTCCCTTTTTGAATATGGGTACTACATTTGCCTGTTTCCACAAGTGTGGGACAACTCCCGTGTCTAATGATTTTGTAAATAAATTTACGAGGGGTCCACTAATCTGTTCCTTACTCTCTCGAGGGAAAATTTCATCCGGCCCTGGGGATTTTGTCTTCTTTAATTTATTCATCTTCTTAAGAACATCCTCTTTTCTGATAATGATATTCTTTAATTTATCTTCTTCATTTCCCATAAATATCAGATCCACCTCTGGAATATCCATGTGAATTTCTTCTGTGAAAACTGATACAAAGTAGCTGTTTAATGCTTTGCTTATTTCCTCACTGTCATCGATAACTTCCCCCCCTCCCTGACTTTAAAGGCCCAACTTTGTCCTTGACCTTTGTCCAATACACCAGGAAAAATCCCTTGGGATTCGCCTTGGAATGTCTTGCTATTCTGATTTCGTATTCCCTCTTTGCCTTCCTTACATTTTTCTGAACATTCCTAGATAGTTCATTATACCTATTTCTGAGCTCCTTCTCCCACCCCTTTAATTTCTTATAAATTCCTTTCTTTATTTCTATGTCATGTTTAAGTTTATTGGTCATTCATCTTGGCTCATTCTTATTTGACCTAATTTTTCTGTATGGTATATTTTGTTCTTGGGCTTTACGTAGTATACGAATGAATATATTATAGTCATGATCAATTTTTGTGTTACCTGTGACCTCACCCATTCCTACTGGGGACTGACCTTACTGTTCCCAAGCAACCTCACCTAGGTACCGTTTTAACCCCCGATAAACTGCCAATCGAAATTTTGGGACTCTGACCATATTGTCATTGTTTTTCGTTTCCCAATTTAGGGTGAACCTAATTTCTCTTTGATCACTGTTCCCTAGTTCTTCCCCTATTGTGATATCTCTGATAATATTTTCTTTATTTGTTAATACTAGGTCTAATATATTGCTACCTCTAGTAGGTTCTGTAATTAGTTGTTTCAAAAAATTGTCCTGTACTGCATCTAGGAAGTCTTCAGATTCATAGACACCTACAATGTTATCCCAGTCAATATTTCTGAAGTTGAAATCCCCCATAATGCTGCCCTACTCATTTCCTGCCATATGAGCTGAGCTGCTTCTTTCCCAAGACTTGGGGGCCTGTAAATCACTCCCATAATTAGGTTTTCTCTTCCTTCCGCAATTTCTACCCATACAGACTCGGTTCCAATTTCACCCCTCCCCCCTTCCTACCTTCCCTGTCCTTGTGAAAAAGGTTGTATCCTTCTATGTGGTACTCTGATAAAAAGTTCTTGCTCGCCAGATTTATCCAAGTTTCGGGGATTGCTATGACGTCTACATTCTCGGTACATACAACCGCTCTCAGCATGTCTATTTTATTTCTAATACTCCTACTGTTTGTATAGAATACATTTAAGCCTACCCTTCCTGTAGGTTATGTATCTAAGCTACGGTGCCGAGTAGCAACCTTGTATATAAGCTACTGTGCCGAGTAGCATTTATATATGTAATTATGTGGCAACACTGCACGTGTTATGTGGCAACATTGCCCGGAGGCTGCCATATGGCAATGCAGCCTCAGTCTGACTCCATGGGTCGTGCAAGGCACACGCTAGTCACTACTTGTATTTCTCCTTTCCGTTAATAAATGGACTTCAGTGTTACCCGGTGTTTCCCTACCCATCACTGCCTTCTTCAGGGAACACTTTGAACCTTCATGGCACAGTGAGTAGGATGTAGACTTACAAGTGTCGTAAACAATGCCGACGGTTACGTCTTCCGGTGATGTGCGTCGACTCTAGTGTGTTGTGTTGTGTTGCATTGTGTTTCGCCGTGACGTGCAGTGTTGCGCAGTCACAGTGCGTTTTAGTGATGGTGGCAGTGCTTGTGTCAGTGGATTAGTGTGTCTAGAGCTGAAAGTTGAGCATTGGCCTGTTTTTTGTGGTACCCACGGAGCACGCAGGCGTACACCCTTCTCGCGTGACATCCGGGGAGACAGTAACGTTCTCACCTCTTCGGCGGCTCTAGCCACCTGGATTAAGGCCACCACGATCTGCTCTCTCAGACACACACACAAACACACACACACGCACGCACGCACGCACTCACGGACAAAACAGTGGACTCTAGGCGTTATTTCTGCGCTGTTTATGTCATATATATATGGTTCGAGCTGATGAGGCGCCACTTTATATAACAAACAGCGCAGTTCAAGCATTCTAAGATGGGCAGTAAGAAGGGACAACGTCAAGATGGGAGACACGACTCCCCACCTTCCCCTCTACCAGGCACAGATGGAGCTTCTGCGCCCACCGCCTCTCATCCTTCACCTCCAGCGACGGACATTGCCACAATTCTGAGGTGGATGGACGACAGGGATGAGAGACGCAGAGAGATGGAATTTCAGAGGAAGGAGATACGAAGAGAGGAGGAAAAGGCGCTCTTTGATGCAATATTGGTAACCCTGGCGCTAACCCACCCTCCCTCACTCGCAGGTTTCGCGCACCAAGGCGCCAGTACCCTCCCTCCTCCACCACACCAGCGTCCTCCAGGTACTCTTGCTACTCCAACAGCTCCCAAGGCATGTGTTCAACCCCCACCTCCCCTCTCACCAGACGTCACGTTTCAGCATTTTCTTTTTCGTGAGTGGAGGCGGCGGTGGACAGATTACTCCACGATGGTGGACCTTGATAGCATGCCTCCAAACAAACAGCTCATCCAACTGCGGAGGTGTTTGTCGCTGGAGACCCAGAGAGTTTTGGAACATACATTGCAAGTGCCTCCCGATTCTACGTCTTCAGTGACGGATGTGCTCGACCTTTTACAGGAGCATGTTAAAGGTCGGAATAACGAGGCTTTGCGTCGCCGCGCCTTCACCAGCTGCAAGCAGGCGGAGAATGAATCCTTTGACGACTTTTTTGTATGTTTGAAGAGTTTGTCGGAGGAGATCGGTGTCTGCAAGGCGCACAGCCAGGAATGTGAGGAAGCCTGGATCAAGCATGGGATCTTGACAGGTGTCAGGCAAGAAGAGTTGGTGCAGTGACTCATCCCCCTGGACGCTTCCGCCACACTCCAGGTGGTAGAGACTGAATGTCGATCATACGAGGCCACGAAGTCCGCCACCTCTGCCTTACGGGCCCCACCTGCTGTGAGAGCTATCTCACAGTTCAAGAAGGGTAAGAAGGTGGTCAACAATGTGAAGGCTGCCGCACTTTCTTCCACGCCTCCGCCTAGTGCTTCCTGTGGCAGCTGTGGAAAGCAGCATGGCCCCATGACATGCAAGGACGCCGACGCACTGTGTCATGGATGTGATCGTAAGGGCCACTGGTCTAACACAGACAGGTGCCCTGCACGAGGCCACAAGTGTCAGGTCTGTGGTGGCTAGGGACACGATGACAAGTGCTGCCGCCAACCCCAGCCCAAAAGCCCGAGACGAAGAGGAAAGCAGCGTACTTCCCTTGGGGTGGTTCGCACGCAGCCCCCTTCAGATGGCCCAAGCAGCCCCTTCCCCTACCATCCGCGTCGCCGTCACACATGGTGATGTGTCGGGTCCTTTCGAGGTGATACCCGACACCGGCGCTGATACTACGGTGATAGGCCAGAAGCACCTCCAGAAACGGGGCCTCACCAAACGCGACCTAGGACCACCGCCGCAGCTGCTGTACTAAAATGCGGACGGTTCCCAGATGACGGACGCTGTGGGCTCGTTTCAAGCGGAGATCACCTACGGCGACAGGTCGTGTCACGGATGGATGGACGTGCAGCCTACTCTCGCTACACCCTTGTTGTCGTAGGAGCACTGCAGGGAGTTAGGCGTGGTGCCCAGAGACTTTCCTGAGCAGATCCCAGCTGCTCGGTACACCGCCAGCAGGGTGCGTGAGTCAACGAGCGAAGCGCCTGGCGCTGTCGCACAGAGCTGCCCAGAACCCGCGTCCACTCCCGCCCCGCCTCCACCCAAGTCACGGCTGCTTCCTCTTCACAGCGAGACGTCTCCTTCAGCCGCAAGGGCCTACTTCCTGAAGGAGTACTCGGAAGTGCTGGTGACGAAGGAGACCCTAAGGACCGCGCCACTGAAGGCTATGGCGGGTCCGCCTAGGGGAAGATGCACAGCCGTTTGCCATACACACTCCCCAGTTGATCCCTCTCTCCTTCAGGGATTCAGTCAAGAAGGAACTGGATTCCATGGTGGCCCAGGGTGTCATCGTACCTGTTGGTGACGACCCGTCCCCTTGGTGCCACCCTCTAGTCGCTGTGGCTAAGACTAACGGTGGAGTGCGGATTACTACCGACTTGTCTAAGCTTAACAGCCAGGTGTCCCGTCCCGCCCACCCTTCACCCACACCTTTTGCAGCTATTTGGAGTGTGGACCCGAAGGTACGGTACTTTTCGACAATGGACGCCCTCTGTGGTTACTGGCAGATCCCACTGAAGAAAGAGGATCAGCAACTGACCACTTTCATCACGCCTTACGGACGCTTCCGCTACTGCGGTGGCCCTATGGGATTCGCTGCTACGGGGGACGCCTTCTGTCTCCGTGGTGACATGGCACTTCAAGGCGTGACCAACTGCGTGAAGATAGTGGATGACGTCCTCCTCTACGCTGAGGACTACCTGACGCATCTTCGCCGCATCGACGAGGTACTGACCAGGTGTAGGACGCACGGCATCATTCTGAATGCCGAGAAGTTCGTCTTGGCCGCACCTGCTGTGTCTTTCTGTGGCTACCGATTCTCAAGGGATGGCATTGCTGCGGACCCGGAGAAAGTTAGCACCATATCGGACTTTGCCAAACCTGCTAACCTTATGGATGTCAGGTCTTTCATGGGCCTGGTGAACCAGCTGGCAGAATTTTCTCCTGACGTCTCCGCCGCTGCCGGGCCTCTCCGCCCCCTGATGAGCTCCAAGAGGACTTTCACGTGGACCCTTGACCACGACCTCGCCTTTCATAAGGTGAAGGAGGCCCAGTCAAGTCCACCTATCCTCGCTGCTTCCGACCCAGCGCTCCCCACCGTCCTCCAGACAGACGCTTCGCGCCTGTACGGGGTTGGTTACGCCCTTCTTCAGGATCACGGTGGAGGAAACTACCGGCTCGTACAGTGTGGCTCTCGCTTCCTCACCGATGCTGAGTCTCGCTACGCTACCATCGAGCTGGAGCTGCTGGCAGTAGTATGGGCCTTATCGAAGTGCAAGTTTTACTTGATCGGCCTACAGCACTTCGACCTCATCACAGACCACAGGCCCTTGGTCCCCATTCTTAACCACTATTCGCTGGACGCCATCGAGAATCTCCGCCTCCAGCGCCTGAAGGAGAAGATTTTGGCCTTCGTCTTCACCGCGGCTTGGCGCGCAGGTAAGGAGTTGTGCATCCAGGATGCCCTCTACCGCTCCCCAGTCAGCCGCCCGACACCTGAAGACAAGATGCTCAGCACCGAGGCCGGTTTCTCCGTCAGCAACATCGTCACTTTGCAGGCCGTACAGTCCCTCGCCAGCACCCAGGCCTCAGTGTCGCCACCCGACAGTGATCTGGCCCTTGAGGAACTACAGACCGCTGCACGCGACGACCCCTCCTGCACCCAGCTCTTGGAGAATGTGAGGACTGGGTTCCCTCGTGACCGTTTTGACCTCCACAACGCCCTACGCCCGTATTGGAAGATACGTGAGGACCTCTACACTGATGGGGACCTCCTCCTGTACGGTGCACGTGTGGTCGTCCTTGCAGCTCTCCATCGTCGCGTTCTGGCCCGCTTACACGACAGCCATCGTGAAGCAGAGGCCACCAAGCGCCGTGCAAGGCAGGTTGTGTACTGGCCCGGCATTGACGAGGATATCGTCAATACGGTCCGTGCCTGTGAGCCATGCCAGATCATGCAGCCCAGTCAAAAGCAGGAGCCCCTCTTGTGAGATGACGAACCCACCAGGCCCTTCGAGTCCGTGTCGGCTGATTTCTTCAGCACAGCTGGGAAACATTTCCTAGTTGTCGCCGAAAGACTCTCTGGCTGGCCTGTGGTGGTAATCTGTGGCTCGGACACGACGTCCGCGGCCACCATTCGCCACTTCCGGCACCTCTTTCGTGACCTGGGCGTCCCCGTACGTCTGCGGACGGACGGTGGGCCACAGTTCACTAGCCGGGACTTCACAGGATTCCTGGAGCGTTGGGGAGTTCGCCACATCGTGTCAACACCCCACTACCCACAATCAAACGGCCACGCTGAGGCTGCGGTCAAGACAGTCAAGCACCTCATCCTCAGGTGGCCCCTTCAGGCAACATAAACTGTGAGGCGTTTGACAAAGCACTCCTGGAGTTACGTAATACTCCCACCCACACAGAATGCTCCCCTGCCCAGATCCTGTATGGTCACCCTCTCCGCTCTTGCGTTCCTGCACACGCCAAGGCCTTTGCGAAGGAGTGGCAGACCAGAGCCGAGAGCTGTGACCGCCGCGCCGCTACACGTGCCCAGGACGCCAAGGCTCGGTCCAGGACCCGACGACGACACGTTGGGACAAGGTGGGCATAGTGATGGGCATCGGCCGGTCGCGGGACTACAAGGTCAGGATGCCGAACGGCAGCATCTAGTAGAGGAACCGCCGCTTCCTCTGGCCAGTCCCACCCCCTGCTGCTGGCCCCCTAACCGAGGACGAGTCCCCTACACCTCATGAGGATTCGCCCCACAGTACACCTCGACGCTTGGAGCGACTTAGGACTAAGAAGTCCGCTCAAGACAAAGACTATGAGCGTGAGGGGGGGGGGGAGGGAGATGTAGGTTATGTATCTAAGCTACTGTGCCGAGTAGCAACCTTGTATATAAGCTACTGTGCCGAGTAGCATTTATATATGTAATTACGTGGCAACACTGCACGTGTTATGTGGCAACATTGACCTGAGGCTGCCATATGGCAATGCAGCCTCAGTTTGACTCCATGGGTCGTGCAAGGCACACGCTAGTCACAACTTGTATTTCTCCTATTCATTAATAAATGGACTTCAGTGTTACCCGGTGTTTCCCTACCCATCACTGCCTTCCTCAGGGAACACTTGGAACCTTCACTTCCCTGGTCCTGTTTTACCCCTTCTCCTGAGTAACCAATTTTACCCCCCAGGACCTGCATGTTTTTTGACTCCCACTTGTTCTTTGACTTCCACTTACCCCTACCTCTCTCTACAGGCGAAAGCCCCCTCCCCCTTTGGAGTGACAATTTCACGTTTCAGGGATGCAGACAACGTCTTTACCCCCGCGGGAGACAAGTGTACTCCATTACGACTGTACAGGTAGTCGTTGCCATAGAATAGTTGCCAGTTATCAATGAATGCCCAACCATTACTTGCACAATGTTTTTCCAGTCGGCAATTTATAGCAATTGCCCTGGACAGCCATTCACGACCAACTCCTCTTCTAGGCAAGACTCCACATACTATCGGGATCCCTCCTCTGTCTCTAACCTTCCCCAGCGCCTCCCTATACCTGTTGAAATGTTCCTCACTGCTAACCTTTCCTATGTCGTTACCTCCTACACTAAGACACACAACTGGATTGGTACCCTCCCCTGACAAAACCCGAGCTATCCTCTCAGCTACATCCCCTATCCCAGCCCCAGGAAAACACACCCTAGTCCTACGTTTCCTATCTCTTGCACAAAAAGTCCTACCTAAGAACTTCACCTGGCTGTCCCCCACTACCATGACCTTACTACTGGGCAGGGTCTGAACAACTGCCCTCTTCACTCCTGGCACCACATCGTCCTGCCTCTTGTCTTCCTCGTCCTGCCTCTTCTCTTCCTCGCCCTGCCTCTTCTCTCCCTCGCCAACTTCCTCCAACACTTTGTAGGGGTTACTGCACTCCACACCCTGGTCAACTTTCCGTAGTATGACCCTAGTCACCCTGGAAGCAGCCACTCTCCACGCCTGCTCCTCCTTCGTAGGTGTCCTGCTAGGCAGGACACCTACCTGAAGGAGTTCAGTCCTGAGGGCTTCGTTCTCCCCCTTTAAAACTTCTATTTCTCTCCTCAACTGCTTCAGCTGACTTTGTGCTATATGGACTGATGAGATATACGGTATATGTAGCCTCGTGTTTCCTAGCTACTCCGATCACATAGTTGCCATGGGAAATCCTCAATGGAGGTTCTCCCCCTTTATCAAGTCCATCTCTCTCCTCAACTGCTCCAGCTGACTTAACAGAGTAGCCAAAAGGTCGTCCTTCTTCACACTCTGCCACCTCTTCCCCCACAACACAACGATCCCCAACTACCACGGCGGCCATTTCCTCTGGTCACTAACACTGCATTTAGTATCCTGGTGGTCCAGCGGTTAGCGTTCTCCGGTCACAGTCATAGGCTTGTGTGCCGTGGGTTCGAATCCTGGCGGGTTGAGGTGTTGATTGTATGTAGAAGTCCGCGTGCTTTATTGGGCTAATGAAATATATATGGATCCTCGTGTTTCGAAGCCGGATTTGGTAAAACGTTACTCTGACCACCTAAGTGATATGGGTGGTCCCCATTAGAGGTTCACGGCGCCATAAGCTCGTTGAACAGGCTTTGTGTGAAATATAACAAAGTCTAGGACTGCTTTTAGTATCCTGGTGGTCCAGCGGTTAGCGTTCCCCGGTCACAGTCATAGGCTTGTGTGCCGTGGGTTCGAATCCTGGCGGGTTGAGGTGTTGATTATATATATATATATATATGTATATTATTAGAGAATATTTTGTAATAATATTTCGCCCAAGACGAATTTTCCTGCCGAATAAAATGGATACTAATTAATATTTATATCTGTTTATCTTTATAACAAATCCAATATAACTGCCAATTAAGTTAAATAAAGTAAAATTTGTAAACAAAAATTACACTGGTTTCTGATGATGTACTATGGTGGACAAAAGTTCCTTCCCTCAGCCAGCCAAAATGTGACTGAATCACCTGAGGTTCGAATAACGAAGCAACTGGGGAAGTGTTGTAATTGACCAACAGATGGCGCATTGTGTAGTGCGTATGACGGGGAATGGGCACCAAAAGGGGATTGGGGCCAAAGAGGGAAAAAGAGGTAAGGCTGAGGGAAGGGATTTTGTCCACCATAGTACATTTAATAAGCTACACTATATAAACCCGATTTCCCTATTTATACACTTAAAATTTCCATATACTGGAAGGATCTGTTACTTGTTGATTGCGTCATAGTCCAGAAGATTCCTAACATAAGGATCACTGCGTGCTTCTCTATGAAATAATAGTCCATTTTTATTTATTCATTTGATAGCTACAGTATCTGGCACGATGATGATATATTAACGATGTTATTTTTGAAAAACTTTAGTGAGAAAACTCATGTATGATGAAGTGCTCTAGATTTACTAAAATTTATTTGCACTGGGCATATTGTCACATCCAATCACAATACGATGTGTCATATCGGTAGGCGGTGTTTATTTTGGATGGCAATGAAAAAAAATTAAGTATACCCAACTTCAGTTGACCAGTCATCATCTTCCCTGAGATTATATTTCACTTAAAATCAGATCTAGGAAGTTTGCAGCCAATGATAATTCTGTGTTGCCCTATATAAAAATACGTTCCGTACTAATGCGAAAACTCAAACTACTTCCCTCTGAACGCAGGAGTTCCACAAGGCTCAGTCCTCTGCCCATACATACCGACTCACTGACCATACAGTACGCCGACGACGTAACCCAACTGGTCAGACACGGAACACCACAAGACTTCCTCACAGAAAAAAACTAAAAACAAGCAGGAACTTGAACAGGTCACAAAGTGGAACTCAAAAGACGTATACAAACAAGCTCCAACAAATCACCTACTTTGGCACAAAAAGACATCAACCTCGCCATGTATACCTAAATCCATCCACCAACAACCCAACACTCATACCTATAAAACAGACATTCGACTACACCCTCACCGTGAAACACCACACGATCATGAGGAGAGCAGTAGCATATAAGGCACTCCCAGGCATACAAAGAATCAGAAATGCAACAACAAAAACCAAAACACACTTATACAAAGCATTAATACGCTCCCTGTTAACATACTCACCCAACACACTCCAGTTAGCAGCACCACCCAGCATCAAGAAGAAACTAAAAGTCATAAAGAATAAATCACTGAGGTTCATACACAACACACACTGGACATTATTCATTACAGACGAACACCTACATGAACATAACAACATTCCACCTCTCAACATCTATTGGAGACTATTAGGTAACAAGTGAAAAGAAAAACTCATAACCACACACCCACAATGGCAGGAATACTTTGACAACACCATACTTCACAGCAGATACAGAAACTGAAACCCTTCTCTACAAAACAGACCCAATATACCATACCCACCCCTTCTATGCTAAAACACGCAATCAACAACAATAACACTACTATATATGCATCTGGGTTACCTGGGAGCAATCCAGACAAAAGTCCTCTCGCGGTTTTTCCGAAGATTATATATAACTCGTGAAACATTATGAGTGCCCCCTACCACAAGGCAGAGCGCACCAAAAGTTTAGCCCTTCGGCATATGTTTTCACCAAATTTCACGACACGCCTTTTGTCTTCCATTGTACGCCAAATCAAGGCATATCAAGGTTTATTCGAGATTCGATTATTTCCAAGTAAATCAGAGAACCGTTCCTCACTTTCTTCATAAAAACCACTACGACGATACGTTCATTCCTCCATGTAATGAATACCCTGGCATTTTAAGATCAGATATTAAAAAATCTCCCTATCCAACTAGCTCCGTTCCATCTTTGGCATAAACTCAAAGACTATACCTTCATCTGTCACCAAACAACCTTACTACAAACCGACTTACCAGGGTTCTGGATTCGAGCTGCGACAGTGTGTCTTCTCGCATCGGTCGTGATGCTGGTGGTCTGTCCTACAATCCTATAACAATCAAGCATGCACCTATTTATACACCTACTACCCACTTCCATCTATTTGTTGCCCTTCCACTGAACCTTTTTTACCCCTGTCACTTGGGATTTTTGTATGTATGTATGTACTGTACTCATCGTGAAACTCATCTCACCACCTCCAGTATTCACACATTAAATGGTTTACTCACCGTGCTACAGGGCTTTATTTATTGTGAAGTATCTTGCTATTTTGTCTCTTTCCTACAGTATATCAGGTGACGTAACCACATACTTGGTATTATCTTACCTCTCACATTCTTATGTGTCAAGTGGTAAATACTCTTCCTTGTGGGCTTGTGAGTTTTCGTGTGGTGACTCCCAGGTTTTCATATTTATGTTGTGTGTATAACCTCTACTCTGAAATGGTTTACTGCCATATGTCATTATGATTCACGTTAACTATTTATGTAATCGTCGTTTCTGAATTTACTCTGTATTTGTTGTCTTAGACTTAAGTGTAAATAGTTATAAGTTATTTATAATGGCAGTTGTTTTCATACTTATTAGTTTACTTCACAACATTGACCCTTGTCGAAAGGAATAATATCTTACACACTATTTTTATATGTTATATAGAGAAATAGAGCTGATGTATACACTAAACACACTAAACAGGTCACAATCTTGGGTTTATGGCACATTAGCAGTCTCCCTGCAGCCTGAACTGGATGTCACCAGTCCCGGTCCAGTAATGCGTAGTGTCGGAGTGCTGTGCGGATACCTTTTGTTTATAATGTTTATGTTGTTTTTGTGCTTTTATTATTGCATATGAGCAATTGCTTTGAGTTCAAGATATCGAAGTTTGTCTGGTTCATTTTTCATAGTTTTCAACTTTTGTAGCAGAAGAATTTCACAATTCTTTTGTGCTAATCCTATTGACTGAACTTTATTCTGTGGTCTGAAGAGTTACAGAGCTGTTCATCGCTTGTCTGTACAAATTACTAAAGTTTAGAACTTCGGAAAATCAAGAAACAAGTACAGTATATAAATTGGCCAATCGCCTTGCTGCAAAGTTTTTGTAACCTGTGAAAATGAACTAGACAAACCTCGATTTCTTATAAAAAATTATTACTCTTATGCCATAATATAACCACTGCATGATATGCGAAAACAAAACAAAGACAAAAAATATATCTATAAAAATAAAATATCATAAAAATTCTAAAAAAAAATAAAAATACTGCAAAAAAGTGGCTACTTCCAAAAAACAACGTGCCATTCTCATGTTTTACAATTACCAACCTAACCTAAGCTAATTATTTAAAAAAATGAACTAGGGTCCCAGTAATAATTTAAAATAAAGTCCGCATGTTAGTGAGCAACATCAGGAAACTTTTCAATAAAAAAGAACTTCTTCTTTTCTCAAGAACATTGCAAAAATGGTGGAGGAATAAACCTCTACCAAGCCTTAACCCCCCCCCCCCCCCTAAAAAAAAAACGAAAGAACCTATTGAATCAAAACTAACAACTCTAGCTTAACATTTGAATTTACATCACAGAGAGTGGCTTGGCTCTGCAAGGGATGACCCAGGTGGAGCTGAGGCACACTCTTTTTCCTTACTTAATGATCTGAAACAAATAATTAAACACCCTACACGCATTCCTGATCGACACGGTCAACTTACTAATACTCTTGATCTTTGTTTTACCTCTAACCCCCTACACTATTCATACTACTTTCTGCCCCTTTAGGATCCTCTGATCACAATCTTATTTCTATTAAATCAAACTGGTCACGACCACCTCCCCCCATCCCCTCTAAACGCCAACTATGGCACTATCGGAGTGAAAACTGGCAATCCTTGCGAGAATTCTTCTCCAACTTTCCTTGGGATAAATGTTGCTTTTCAACTCGGGACGCCTCGGTGTGTGCTGCCAGCATTATTGGGGTTATATAGGGTGGTATGAGTGCATTTATCCCATCTTCAACCATACTTTCACTTTACAGTCATGGTTTAACCGCTCCTGTTCTCTTGCATGTACGGAGAGAGATAGGGCATATCAAATTATGAAACTATCTCCTCCTATTACCCTCTCCTGTTTCATTACTTCTAGGACCAAGAGGAATGTTATAAAAAAGAAAGACCGCTGTCCTGACTAATTCTTCTTCCAGTAAACCCTTCTGGTACTTAACCAAAAACATCTGCAATAACTTCTGCACTCCCTCATTTCCCCCTCTCTTCCGACGTGATAACTCTATAGCCAACTCTCCCCCTGATAAAGCCAATCTCTTTGGCACCTTATTCTCCTCTAACTCCACCTTAGACGATTCCAAATCGATCCCTCCTACTCTTGCTCTTCTTACTGAAGCTATGCACTTTCCTGTAATCTCCATTCGTAGGGTTGCTGGTGTGTTATCCAGGATGGATGTGAGTAAAGAAAGCTCATGGACCGGACGGAATACACCCCTATGTTATGAGTGAGTGTGCTGAAGTTCTGGCCCTTGTGCTTGATCGCCTCTTTCGCCTTTGCCTCAAAACCCAAGCTTATCTTTCTTCTTGGAAGCATGCCTCGGTTCAGCCCATCCCGAAGAAGGGTGACCATTTGAATCCCTCAAACTATCGCCCCATTGTCCTAACTTCATCCCTCTCCAAGATTTTCGAAACTATCTTGAACTTTCATTTTCCCCGTCACCTTGAACGTCATTCTCTTATGTCAGATCACCAGTATGGCTTTCGCCAGGCGAGATCTACTGGTGATCTGCTCTCCTATTGCACCCATCTTTGGTCATCCTCTCCTAGGGATTATGGGGAAACTTTGTCGTGGCTCTCGACATCTCCAAAGCATTTGACAGGGTATTTGAAAAGTCTTTGTTTTCTAAACTTCTCTCTTATGGTCTCTCTCCCCTATTTTGTTCTCGAATTTCTAGCTTCCTTGAGAACCGATCCATGGCACTTGTTGTCGAGGAATCGATCTCTCGCTCTTTCTCTACCAATAGTGATGTCCCACAGGGTTCTGTTCTTTCACCTATTCTCTTCCTTCTTTTTATCGATGATTTACTCCACTCTACGACTAATTTTATCCAGTCTTACGCTAATGAGTCTACTCTTCACTCTTCTTCTCATTTTCTCCTTCCCCTAATTCTCAAACTAGATCTGTTTCTAGAGCTGATATCATTACACCTATCAATGCAGATCTGTGCAGCATCTCCGAATGGGGAGGTAGTAACTTGGTTAAATTCAGTGGAAATAAAACACATTATTTACCAATTACACTTTCCAAATTAGATGATTTCCCACCAATCATATTTCAGGCTGCAATCATTCTGCCAAATTCTAAAATAGAAGTGCGAGGCCTCACCATTTCCTCTAATATGTCATGGAAACCACACATCCTCAATATTGCTAAAGCTGCCTCCCGAAAGCTGGGAATGCTGTACAGATGCCGTAGCTACTTCACTTCTGAGCAGTTGCTTCATGTATATAAGGGATTAATTCATCCTAACTTGGAGTACTGCCCTCATATCTCGGGTGGCTCTTCTTCTGTCCAACTGTTATATACAGTGGAATCAAAGGCATTTCGTCTTATTGACTCTCCTCCTTAAGTTGATAATCTTTTTTTTCCCTTTCTCTTCATCGCAATGTTGCTTCACTCTTTCTAATTTACAGGTACTTTAATAGATAATATTCGGTGGGTTTGGTATTCTGTATACCGCCAGCAAGGCCGTGGGCTCGCAACACTCGTCTTGACCGCGGTGCCCACCGTTTCTTTGTGGATGTCGGTCATACTAGAATACAGTAACCCGTAAAAGTACATCCTTCTTTCCTCACACAGCCAAACTGTGGAATGCTCTGCCTTCTTCTGTGTTTCCATGCTCATACAATCTGTCTTACTTCAAAAAGATGGATTTCCGGTATCTTCGTGGTGTAGATTAATATATTCTTTTTCTTTTCTATTTTTAATTTATTTTTACTCTTAATTCCCCCCAGGCCCCGTTGTGGGTCGATGACCTGTGCCCCAGTGGGCTATACCCATTAAAAAAAAAAGAAAAAAAAATCCCAACTTTGTATCCTCCAGCACCCAAGCTCCACACATAGCAGGGAGAGTGCTAATATAACATGATTTACTTATGTTTAAACAAAAGTGCACGCTAGCTGAATTTATGTGAGGTTGAGTTGATCAGTGGCTGAGTTGACCAGGGGTCGAATTGAATGGGGTTAAGTTGACATTTGTTGAGTTGACTGGGTTTGTGTAATGGTGGCTTGGGGATTTTCCATACACAATGCTACATACATATTTATTTGTTAACTCAACTTAATAAACACTGCTGATTAATGCTCACAAGACAATACTATGTCGTTTTTGTATGATATGGACACAAAATAGTACCTTCAGCTGTGTATTATTATATTACTCTTATATTACTCCATTAATTATGTATAGTAAAGTATTACAGAACATGTATTAATTCTATGTAATATTCCCATTTATTGTGCACCATATTATGTATATAAATTATCATATTTATACTTTATGTATTCAGTTTGTGAATGCTGGCATCTGTACATCCCAGCGCGCAGTAATATATAGATAGATGGAGAGTGAAGACAGCCAGCCCTGGTGGTTTGGAAGCGAGCTTCTGGGTCCCCTATGTATATATATCTCCCGTACGAGAATAGAACCTACTTTTAAGATAACAAGTGTTTGTGTATACCTTCAGTAGTATAGAACATTTGTGGGTATTCAAGACAAACGTCAGATGGCGCAGTGATTATTTCTCAGTGAGATACAGTGGACCAAGCCTTCCCGCCCAGACTCTGTTAATGGCGTCTCGTCTTCAGCTTCATGATCAACAGCAAGACTACTACAAGCCTCTAGACTTACAGTGTTGTGAAGTGCTATGCTGTGTACAGTGCTGTGCTGTGAAGTGAAGTGTTTTGTGAAGTGCTGTGTTGTGTATTTTAATCATAATTGTCTGTGCAAGTTGTGGTCAGATGACTAAGGGAGCGGCCCGACAGTACGTGCTCTCCCGTCTCTGGTCTGAGGGTGACTGAGGAACCAGCCCTCGGCGCTGCCCATCCGCCCTTACGTCTGGCAGCGCGCCAAGCCTCCCCTCCCACCAGGCACACACACACACACACACACACGCATTCACCTTATATTTTTCTTGTGACTTACTGTAGAATTCTGTAATTCTGTGCATAGATTACGAGGGGCTGACCCGGTCTTTTGCACAGATAGAGTACAGAAGCAGTCCGCATGTCTCACAGGGATCAAAATGATACCCTGGACGATGGGGTTACGAGTTTTAGTGTGGGAGACCTCTCCCCACCCACACTCAGGTCCCACGCTCCCCACACTGACAATGCCCAGTCACCCGCGGAATCTCCTCGCTCGTCGCGAGCCAGCTCTCCTGTGATGCATGTGTCCACAGATCTCCTTCAACTGACAAAGTGGATGGAAACTTCTCGACGCCAGGACGATATTGCAAGGAGAGAAGAGGAAGAAATTCGGTACAGGAAGTCTGAAAAACGGCGCCATGAAGAGGAACAACGATGCAGAGAACTGGAAGACATACGTAGAAGTGAGGATGACCTGAGAAGAACAGAGGATCAAGCCAGATTTGAAGTCTTGATTCCTCTGTTAGCCCCCCCCACAACGCTCTACTGTGCAAGATTCGTCTGCTACTAATAATGTTGATACGACTATTGGTACTGGTACCTCATTTCCCAGAGTCGGATCAACAACACCTCAGAAGGCTGCAGTACACACGCCTCCCTCTCTGATGTCTGACGCTTCTTATCAGATGTTTCGGGAATGGCGTCGACGTTGGCAAGACTACGCAACAATGGTTGACTTGTCAAGTTTATCACAGCCGAAACAGATGATACAGCTTCGTATGTGCTTGTCCTTAGAGACACAACGTACTCTCAAGCACACACTTCAAGTGCCTCCTACGACAACTCTGACGGTAGAGGCCGTGCTCGACAAGTTGCAGGAACACGTCAAAGGACAGGGCAACGAAGCACTCAGAAGAAGAGAACTCCTCCAATGTAAGCAGCTTGATGGAGAATCTTTTGACGCATTTTTTGTAAAGCTCAAAAGGTGTTCAGAGGAAGTTGATGTTTGTCCTGGACATTCTCAAGTCTGTGAAGAGACACAACTTAAGACAATCATTTTAACGGGTGTCCGAGATGAAGAGCTAGTTCACCGTCTCATTTCCCTCGATCCCACTTCCTCCCTTCAAGATGTTACAAAATGTCGAGCGTACGAGGCCGCCAGGTATGCGACTTCAGCAATACGCTCACAACCTGACCAGGTGAGGGCGATGTCTTCCTACAGAAAGGGTAAGAAGCAGCAAGGTAACCCCACCCCTCACCCTCCAGCTACACCTTCAGCAGCAGCTTTGTGTAACAGCTGTGTGAGACAGCATAATGCCTCCAAGTGCCCAGCTGCTCAAAGCATGTGCAGAAGTTGCGACCGCCAGGGTCACTGGGCTTACACAGTCAAGTGCCCTGCTAGCAAAGTTCAGTGCAGACTTTGTGGTCGTGTGGGCCATTATGACAAATGTTGTCGTAAGAAGACACATAAAGGACACCACCTAGGATCCAAGAAGTCATCCTCAGGTAGTGCTGGCGCGCCCCTTCCTTCTGGCAAGCATCAAGACGCTGTGTCCAGTCGTTCCTGCCGTCGTGTACATTGTTCCACAGACACGACGCCCCAGCACATTAATGTCGTCATTTCTTACGGTAACTCGTCATCCAGTCTTCAGATGTTACCTGACACCGGTGCTGACGTCTCAGTAATTGGTCCACAACACTTAGCAAGTTTGGGAATACCGGGGAGCAACCTACAGCCCCCTCCTCAGACAACGAAACTGACAGCTGATGGTTCCAAGATGGCTCCAGCTTTGGGATCTTTCTGGGCTACTCTTACCTTTGGTAAGCAGTCTTGCTCAGCCCGGATTGATGTTCATGATGGTATCCCGACTCCGCTCTTATCATATGGCCATTGTCAAGAGTTGGCCATTATTTCCAAGGAATTCCCTAAACCTATTTTAAAGATCACCCATGCCAACAGGTTGAAGGAATTCCCTATCTCTACTAACACGTCCCCTTCTGATGCAAGAGCTTACCTTATCAAGGAGTTTGCTGACGTGTTGGTTACGAAGAAATCTTTAGGATCCACACCACTCAAGCCGATGGTGGGTCCACCTGTGAAGATTCATCTTAAGGATGGTGCTACACCTTTTGCCATCCACACCCCTCGTTTGATTCCTCACGCCTACAAGGAGCTAGTTAGACAAGAGCTTGACTCCATGGTTGCTCAGGGAATCATCAAGCCGGCCGGAGACGAACCTTCACCTTGGTGCCACCCTCTCGTCTCCGTCGCCAAACCTCGTTGTGGAGTACGGATCACCACCGATCTGTCAAAACTTAACCAGCAAGTTTCCCGTCCAGCCCACCCTTCACCCACACCCTTCGCAGCTGTTCGAAATGTGGACCCGAAGGCGAAGTTTTTTACAACTATGGACGCCTTATGTGGTTATTGGCAGATCGAGTTGGCCGAAGAAGACCAGCATTTGACTACATTCATCACACCATATGGGAGATATCTGTATTGCAGAGGCCCCATGGGATTTGCCGCTACGGGTGATGCATTCTGTCAACGTGGTGACGCGGCCCTTCAAGGAGTCACGAATTGTGTCAAGGTGGTTGATGATATCTTACTCCATGACGAAGACTACTGTGCCCACCTCTCCCGGATATACGAAGTTCTCACCAGATGTCGAAAGTACGGGATTACCCTCAACGCTGACAAGTTTGTAGTCGCCTCACCATCAGTGAACTTCTGTGGGTACACTCTCTCAGCATCAGGTATCGCAGCTGACCCGAAGAAGTTAAGTGGAATCAGGGATTTTCCAACCCCTGCCAACCTGACAGACCTCCGTTCTTCTTTGGGTCTGGTCAATCAGCTGGCTGAATTTACACCTGACATCTCCGCCGCAGCCCAGCTGTTACGCCCCCTGCTGAGCCCCTGGAGGACATTCCTGTGGACCCCAGATCATCAAGAGGCCTTCCAGCGAGTCAAGCAGGCCTTCTTGAGTCCACCTGTCCTCGCCTGTTACGACCCAGCCCTACCCACCGTCCTCCAGACTGACGCCTCCAGACTCTACGGCGTTGGTTACGCCCTTCTGCAGGACCATGGCGGTGGACAACTCCGCTTAATTCAGTGTGGATCCCGGTTCCTGACCGACGCTGAGACCCGATATGCCACGATTGAGCTGGAGATGTTGGCTGTCGTTTGGGCGATGGCGAAGTGCCGCTTCTACCTCATAGGACTTCAGCACTTAACCCTCTTCACGGATCATCGCCCTCTTATACCTATACTCAATCACTACTCTTTGGATGCAGTAGAGAATCCTCGCCTTCAACGTCTGAAAGAGAAGCTCTCGCCTTATCTCTTCACGGCTGTGTGGCGTGCGGGTAAGCTGTTGTGCATCCTGGATGCCCTGTCCCGCGCCCCTGTCAGTCGCCCGACCCCAGAGGACGAGATGTTGTGTTCTACAGCTGCTGCATCCCTCAAGTCAGTAGTTTCATTGAAGGCCGTCTTCACATCAGAAGAGTCTACAGCACAGGATGCAGACAAGACCCTTGAAGATCTCCGCACCGCAGCCCGGGCCGACCCTTCCTACATCCGGCGCGTCGACTGTGTGTCTCAGGAATTTCCATCTAACCGAAACGACCTTCATGAACCTCTACTCCCGTACTGGAAAATACGCGAGGACCTCTATTGTGACGGAGACCTCGTCTTGTATGGTCCACGAGTAGTCATTCCTGCTGCCCTACGCCGCCGTACCTTGACCCGCCATCACGACAGCCATCGTGGAGTGGAGGCCACCAAGCGACGGGCGAAGCAGACTGTATTTTGGCCCGGAATCGACGCGGACATTGCAAGTACTGTCCGTGCCTGTGAGCCGTGCCAGATTCTGCAACCCAGCCAGCAACAGGAACCTTTAATGTGCGACGACAACCCTTCAAGACCCTTCGAGTCTGGGTCGGCCGATTTCTTTGCAGTTGCAGGGAAGTCCTTCCTCGTCATTGCCGACCGACTGTCTGGATGGCCTGTTGTCGTCCCCTGTGGTAGTGATACAACGGCTACTGCTACCATCCGGAACTTCAGGCATTACTTCAGAGAAGTTGGTGTTCCCCTCCGCCTCAGGACTGATGGAGGACCCCAGTTCACCAGCCACGAGTTCCGGGACTTCATGGACCGTTGGGGAGTCCGTCATGTCGTGACCTCGCCCCACTACCCCAGGCGAATGGACACGCTGAAGCCGCAGTCAAGTCTGTGAAACACCTGATCCTTATGGTGTCACCCTCAGGAATTATCGACTGTGAGGACTTCGATCGAGGTTTGTTGGAGTTACGCAACACCCCGAACTTCACTGGACGCTCCCCAGCCCAGGTTCTATACGGACATCATCTCAAGTCTTGTGTTCCTGCCCACCCGAAGTCTTTTTCTCAAGAGTGGCAGGCCAAGACTGAGGAATGTGACCGCCGTGCAGCAGAACGAGCCACAGATGTCGTTGCTCGGTACGACTGTCATACCCGTCCCCTTCCCAGGTTGAGTATCGGCCAGCAGATCAGGATTCAAGATCCTGTATCTCACCGCTGGGAAAAGGTTGGGGTTGTCATGGGTATTGGCCGGTCCAGGGACTACCAAGTGCGTCTTCCTAGTGGTAGAGTATGGTGGAGGAACCGTCGTTTCCTCCGACCTGTGGAGCTGCCTAGTGTTGACCCTTCCCCAATTGAGTCCCCTAATGTTGATGTCTCTAAAGTAAATCCATCCCCACCTTGGGTTTCTGCCCCAGTACTCCGCAGGTCCGAGCGACTCAGAAACAAAAGGTCCGCTCAAGATGAAACTATGAGCGTATAGGGGGGAGGGAGGTGTATGATATGGACACAAAGTAGTACCTTCAGCTGTGTATTATTATATTACTCTTATATTACTCCATTAATTATGTATTGTAAAGTATTACAGAACATGTATTAATTCTATGTAATATTCCCATTTATTGTGCACCATATTGTGTATATAAATTATCATATTTATACTTTATGTATTCAGCTTGTGAATGCTGGCATCTGTACATCCCAGTGCGCAGTAATATATAGATAGATGGAGAGTGAAGACAGCCAGCCCTGGTGGTTTGGACGCGAGCTTCTGGATCCCCTCTGTATATATATCTCCCGTACGAGAATAGAACCTACTTTTAAGATAACAAGTGTTTGTGTATACCTTCAGTAATATAGAACATTTGTGGGTATTCAAGACAAACGTCAGAGTTACTAAAGCACAGATTATTTTATGGTTATGACCGAATATTTACCCCTAAACATACACATGGTATAGATACACTTCCCACTACAGTAGTTCCCTGTATGATCGCCACTCTGATAATGACTCACATATACCCTGTGGGAAACTCAACATGGTGGGGCCTTAGGACCTGCCGAGCCTTGCTCACAGCTGGGGGAGACATGTCTTCCCCCTTTCGGGTCGAGATTCGTGCCTGAGTGTTACTGGATGGAGTTTGCATGGAGTCTGAGATAAGTATGAGGCCGGCTTCTTGTTGTTAGCAGGATTTATGTAGGTTTTCAGGATTACCATGAAGACGAGGACTCATTATCTTTTCCTGTTCCTTACTGGGTCAAATCCTTCCCTCGTGTCACTGTAGGGTGTGTCCCGGCGCATCCCAGCGCACCCCTTACTTACAACTTGCTGGAGGGCAGTGTTTATTAGATTTACTGGGTCACTGAGCCAGTTCTTCATAAACAAGAAGGAAAGAGCTCATTATCCCTTCCTATCCTTTCATGGGTCATGTCCTTCTCTTATTTCGTTTTGGGTATGTCGACTTTATTGTAGGTGTATGCCTGCTCTGCTAGTTACATGTGTTGTTGTTTCTCTGGACTGGACAGCTTTGTCTGATAGACAGTCATTATAGTTGAGTTGATAGGTGTTAAGTTGACAGGGGATAAGATGAAAGGGGTTGAATTGACCACGGTTGAGTTAATCAGGGATGAGTTAAGAGTGGTTGAGTTGATAGGGGTTAGTTGACAGTGGTTTAGTTGGGTGGGAGTTGAGTTGACTACTGTTTGGTTAACCAGGGGTTGAACTCATGGGGAATCATTACTCATTCTTACATTTATTTGGTAGAATATTGTCACTGTACAAGGAGACAAGTTCAACAAAATTATCGTGTTCAGGCATCGAAAACACCATTATCATTAGCATTTGTGAACAGTTCATAAACTCGAGAGGTCATGAGCTCATTAGTATCAGATAACATCTCCTGAAAAAATTTGCCAAAGGCCATGCTTAAGCCACGTCTTGTTAAAAACTGAAAAGAAGGCTGCATAAATATAGGCATTATTACCCTGGCTATCCCAGCTTTTATCTTAGCCGCAACTCCGGAAGATAGAGTTGAAGTATCCTGGTAGGTTTTACCTATCTCACTTTGCGTTATCATGGTTACCATCATACCAAGGAGTGTGCCACTTAACAGCGTCCTCCGCCACTCTTTCTTGAAGTCTTCATAGCTCCAGTTGACCACAGAGACGTCCATCTTGGCGGTGACGACATTGAAAGTGGAGTAATAGTGTTGCAAAATCTCCTCTAGATGGTCCTGACGAAGGGTGAAAGTGGTGGAGCTGTGCACTACGTACTGCAGGTCATACACTGGGTTGTGCCACTGAACGTTCCCCCAGTCGATAAACTGGAAACCCTCTATGGCTGCCTTTCCCCTACACTCAGATTCTTTATGCTTGAACATCATGTTGTTAGTCCAGAAATCACCGTGAACGAGGCACACGATATCTTGAGCGTCGTATTTCCTGTATGAAGAGATATACGAATTTATGAGAGATGTCTTATTCATTTTCATTTTCTTAAATAATTCTTCGTTTTGTTTTTGTTCCACCAGTTTCATTCCACCATCATAGATGACACTTATAAATGATGCAAGAGGTGCATAAAAATTCTTATCGAGAACGAACGATGGGTACTTCTCCATAAAGTTATGAGTCTTGCCATAGGCATAAGAGACAGCATGTAGTGTGGCTAGGCGGTGAACAGCATAAAGGAGGTGATGTAGATCGAGACCCTGGCGCTTGTCCTCATTCACATAGCCAGCTGGGCTGAGATCCTCCATTACTAACACATACTCATCTTTGGTACATTTGCCATATATGAACTTAGGAATATGTATTCGATACTTATCCTCAGCGATCTTTGACTGAAAATCATTTATTTCAGGGATTATATCAGAGTATATCAGAAGTTCCCGCAGGTGAGCCTTGCCGTGCTTGTAGCTTTCCTGCCTGAACTCATTACCAAGCAGAAACTTGGCAACTAGACTGTAGTGTGTCGTGACTCTGCTGCCGCTAAACACTTGCGCCTCAACTCTGATCTTTGCCAACTCCGAGCTGAAGTTCTCACCAGGCTCTGCACCTGATAAAATAAAAGAAAAATAGTTAACTGCTGCCAAATACACATAATTATAAAGAACCACAAATTTAAACAGTGGTAAAGAACATGGGCAAGAAGGAAGCAGTAGGGCATGAATGAATGCAGAAGCTAACATCCAATGAGGTTTGTAGAGGGACGATCTGCTGCTGGCTGATGTGAGGCGCCGAGTAAACTAATGGAATATTTGGGTTTTGTTGTGAAAACTAAGAAACAGAAATGAACGCATCTATTACAGATTGTTACATAAGCCTATGTATTTTCGTGGTGTTAAGACTTGTATTATGTATTCATTTAGTATCAGTCGACGTTGTGAGAGCAGTTATATGGGTTATGTAAGTCTTCCCATTTTCTGTGAAGTGAATACAAATAAGGCTACCCTTGATATAAGAACATAAGAACATAGGAATGGAGGAAACTGCAGCGGGCCTATTGACCCATACTGGGCAGTCCCGTTTATACCCAACCCATATTGTTCATATAAGCATCCAACCTATGTTTGAAGCTATCCAGCGTATTTGAGTTAATGATGATATTTGGTAACTTGTTCCATTCATCCACTACTCTGTTTCCAAACCAGTGTTTACCTATTTCACGTCGAAATCTAAATTTGTCTAATTTAAAACCATTGTTACGAGCTCGCTCCTGGTTGGATAGTTTGAGTACCTTTGTAATGTCTTCTTTGTTTAACCCTGACTTCCATTTATACACCTCTATCATGTCGCCCCTCACTCTACGTCTCTCGAGTGAGTGCAAATTAAGATGCTTTAACCTGTCTCTGCACTCAAGGTTCCTGAGGCCCGGGATTAGTCTTGTCATTCTCTTCTGGATTCTTTCCAAGGATTCTATATCCATTCTGTAATACGGTGACCAAAACTGAACTGCGTAATCCAGGTGAGGTCTCACAAGCGCTAGATATAATTTTAAGATGACCTCGCTAGTCTTGTAACTAACACTCCTTTGTATGAACCCAAGTACTTTATTAGCCTTGTTACGAGCAAAAACACATTATTTACTTGGCTTAAGATTCCTACTTATCATCACTCCTAAATCTCTCTCGCAGTCGGATTCCACGATTGCATCGTTGTTCATCTGGTAACTGGTTTTCCTGTTTACATCTCCTATACTGAGTACTTTACATTTGTTCACATTGAATTTCATCTGCCATTTTTCCGACCATTCGAAAAATTTGTTTAGATCTTCCTGTAGTTTTGCAGAGTCCTCGTCAGATTTAATTACACGTCCTATTTTAGTGTCATCAGCAAATTTACTTATGTTGCTGTCTATGCTGATTTCTATGTCGTTTATATATATAATAAATAATTAGTCTTTCTTGGGGGACTCTGTCGAAGGTTTGCTAAAATCGAGATATACCACAACGTAATTGTGCCCCTCGTCCACCGATTCGAAAACTGATGAAAAGAATGTTAATAGATTAGATAGACATGAATGCCCTCTTGTGAAGCTATGTTGGGAATCATTGATCAACTTGTGCTTCTCCAGGTGGTTTCGAATAGTTTGAAATGATTGATTCTAGTAATTTCCCTGCTATTGATGTTAGACTGATTGGGCGGTAGTTAGAGGATAGTGATCTATCCCTCTTCTTGAAACTCGGCATTACATTCGCTATCCTCCAGGATTATGGTACTACACCTGTCTTTAATAACATGTTAAACAACTTTGCTAAGGGCATACTAAGCTCTTCCTTACATTCTTTTAATACTCTGGCAAATATCTCATCGGGACAAGGTGACTTATTAGGCTTCAGTTTGTCTATTTGCTTATTAACTTCGTTACTAGTCACTACTATCTCGCTTAATTTGTTTTCTTCACTATCTCTGAATAGAGTCGGTGCCTCGGGTATCATGTTTAAATTTTCGGTGGTGAAAACTGTTGAAAAATATTTATTCAGATTATTGCTCATTTCTCCGTCGTTATCAGTTAGCTCGCCGGTATCTGAATGTATTGGTCCAATCTTATCTCGTGTTTTAGTTTGATACATTTGATAGAATTCTTTGGGGTATGTCTTCGACTCCCTTTCTATCTTTAGTTCATTATTTCTCTTTGCTTTTCTTATCTCGGTCTTAACCCTACCGGCCAATAATATAATATGTGTTTTTTTGTATTATACTGTATGTGAATTACAGTGTTTCCATTTAACCTTTAACATATCTTTAATCATGTAACATTATGTTTTTATTTATAGAAGTTCTGAATTATTAATAGTTGAATTTCAAAGATGCTTTTGTTTTGTTAGATGGCTGTCTCTCTTTCTCCAGTACTCACAACTTAGATATGTGAAATCAGGGAGGTCAAAATTTATTTTGTTCCATGCAGTTTTCCTGCTATTTTTTTATATTATTTTACCCACTATCCCCTTATGGATAAACTAATTAGGAATTGTGAGTGAATAATAGGTAATATTTTTATGAAATGGGGAAGAGCAGCATTACAGGATTCAGGTGGATAAGTTCAAATTATTCCATGTGGGTCAGAGGACCAGGCTGTACCATAGTTTTTTTATTTTTTACTTAATTTAATTATTATTGATTATTGAATCTACCATCTTTGATATCCTGCTCAGTTGTAGAACTACTGAATGGTTTCCAGGGTGAGAGAAAGGGCATATCGAGCTATGAAACTATCTCCTTCTCCTATTACCCACACCTCTTTCATTACTTCTAGGAATCCTTGTAAGGCTATTCTTCGTAGGGCCAAGCGGAATTTTATTAAAAGAAAGACTGCTGTCCTGACTAATTCTTCCTCTAGTATTTCCTTCTGGTCCTTAGCTAAAAACATCTGTAACAACTTCTGCACGCCCCTCTTCCGTCCCAATAACTCTATAGCCAATTCTCCCCCTGAGAAAGCCAACCTCTTTGGCACCTTATTCTCCTCTAATTCCACCTTAGACGATTCCCACTCTACCCCTCCTACCCCTGCACCTCCTACTGAACCTATGCACTTTCCTATAATCTCCACTCGCAGGGTTGCCGGTGTGTTATCAAGGTTAGATGTGAGTAAGGCGCATGGACCGGACGGAATACCCCCTCGTGTTCTGAGGGAGTGTGCTGAAGCCCTGGCCCCTGTGCTTGCTCGCCTCTTTCGCCTTTGCCTCAAAACGAAAATTTTTCCTTCTTCTTCGAAGCATGCCTTGGTTCAGCCCATCCCGAAGAAGGGTGATCATTCTAATCCCTCTAACTATCGCCCCATTGCCCTAACTTCATCCCTCTCTAAGATTTTCGAAACTATCTTGAACTCCCATTTTCTCCGTCACCTTGAACGCCTTTCTCTTTTGTCGGATCACCAGTATGGCTTTCGCCAGGCAAGATCTACTGGTGATCTGCTCTCCTATTGCACCCATCTTTGGTCATCCTCTCTTAGGGATTATGGGGAAACTTTTGTCGTGGCCCTCGACATCTCCAAAGCATTTGACAGGGTATGGCACAAGTCTTTGCTATCTAAACTTTCCTCTTTTGGTTTCTCTCCCCCACTTTGTTCTCTCATCTCTAGCTTCCTTGAGAATCGATCCATGGCAGTTGTTGTCGAGGGATCGATTTCTCGCTCTTTCTCTACCAATAGTGGCGTCCCACAGGGTTCTGTTCTTTCACCATCTCTCTTTCTTCTTTTTATCAATGATTTACTTCACACTACAACTAATTCTATCCATTATTACGCCGATGATTCTACTCTTCACTCTTCCTCACATTTTCCCCTTCCTCCTAACTCTCAAACTAGATCTGTTTCTAGAACTGATATCATTACTTCTTTCAATGCAGATCTGTGCAGCATCTCTGAATGGGGAGATACAAACTTGGTTAAGTTCAATAGTAACAAAACTCAATATTTACCAATTACACTTTGTAAAGTAGACGATCTCCCACCAATTACATTTCAGGACGCTATCATCCCCCCAAATTCTGAAATAAATATGTTAGGCCTCACCATTTCCTCCAATATGTCCTGGAAATCACACATCCTTAGTATAACTAAAGCTGCCTCCCGAAAGTTGGGAATGCTGTACAGATGCCGCAGCTACTTTACTCCTGAGCAGTTGCTCCAAGTATATAAGGGATTCATTCGTCCTAACTTGGAGTACTGCTCTCATATCTGGGGTGGCTCTTCTTCTGTCCAACTATTAGATAGGGTGAAATCCAAGGCATTTCGTTTTATTAACTCTCCTCCTTTAGTCGACAATCTCTCTCCCCTTTCTCTTCGCCGCAATGTTGCTTCACTCTCTCTCTTTTACAGGTACTTTAACGGGCAATGTTCAGGGGATTTGGCATCCTGTGTACCGCCGGTTAGGCCGTGGGTTCGTAACACACGTCTTGCCCGCGGTGCCCACCATTTCTCTGTTGATATCGGTCACACCAGAAAAGCCCGTTATAGTACCTCCTTCTTTCCTCACACAGCCAAACTGTGGAATGCTTTGCCTTCTTCTGTGTTTCCATGCTCTTACAATCTGTCTCACTTTAAAAAGCTGGTTTTCCGGCATCTTCGTGGTGTAGATTAATGCAGTATAACCTTTTTTTCTATATTTTTAATTTCTTTCCGTTCTTTTTTTTTCGCCCCCCAGGCTCCGTTGTGGGTCGTTTGACCTGTGCCCGGGTTGGCTAATTCCCGTAAAAAGAAAAGAAAAAAAAAGATGCAGTTTACACAGTGAAATTCTATTAATTGTCATCCTCGACTGTTATGTTTTCCTCAAAGGAAGGCATAACACCAAATATTAGAAAATATAAACTGCAACATTCCGAGTTTTCTTACTATCAAACACACACACACAGATATATATATATATATATATATATATATATATATATATATATATATATATATAATCAACGACCTCACCAGCCAGGATTCGAACACTCTACCTACTGGGTGGGACTAGGGAATGCTACCGACCAACCCACAAGGACACTAAAAGCAGTCCTAGGCTCTGTTATATTTCACTCAAAGCCTGTTCATCGAGCTGATGGCGCCGTGAATCTCATTGGGAACTGCCCGTGCCTCGTATGTGGTGTCAGTAGCATTTTACCGAATCCAGCTGGTATGAAACACGAGGTACCATATATATACTTCATTTTTAGTCCATATAACACCCGGACTTTGAACATATAATCAACGACCTCACTAGCCAGGATTCAAACCCTCGACCTACTGGGTAGAGGCACCGGCAGTTCCCAATGAGGTTCACGGCGCTATCAGCTCGATGAACAGGCTTTGAGTGAAATATAACAGAGCCTAGGACTGCTTTTAGTGTCCTTGTGGGTTGGTCGGTAGCATTCCCTAGTCCCACCCAGTAGGTGAAGGGTTCGAATCCTGGCTGGTGAGGTCGTTGATTATATGTTCAAAGTCCGCGTGTTATATGGACTAAAAATGGAGTATATATACTGTATATGTAATATTAAAAAATTTCAGTGTAATTTCAAACGCCGCGCCATTGGCGATGCTGAGTTGTCAAGGTCGTCCGAGGAAAGACCGCGCTCGGGCACGTAGAGAGAGGTTGTGGAACTAGGCCTATACGATATTAAATGTAATTTACCGAATTAATATGGAGGCGAATTATGAAATTAAATATTAGTTATTAAATTAAAAGTAATCATAGAACGCGTCCCAGTCTGAAAATGTTGCGTAGGTCCTAATTAAGCTGTTAATCGTCTGGTAAATAAGTCACTCCTAAAAAGCGTGAACCAGTGAGCAAGCGTGGCTGGGGAGTGTGAGGGAGGTCACGCCAGAGGACCATCTCTGCTCTGTACCCAGGAGAGACGGACCAAGTGAACTGGTGCCTTCGTTATTTAACATCAGTATTAACAAGTAAATTTTATTCAATCTCAGACAAAGCTAGATAGGGCCGTAGGAACAAATGGTGATGTGAGACGATAGCTAACAGCTCGGGTTTTTTCAGGGTTCTGGAGATCCCACGCTGTGTGAAACGTCTGCCGTATGATAACGTCCACTGGCGGTATGCGACGAGTGGTGAAACGAGCTTTATGACCGTCCACTGACCTGGGTTTGAGCCACCTGTTGTGTATGGTGAGAGTTGAAGTGAACATAGCCGTCTGGGTGCCCAACTAACGACGTGACGATCGTTTGGGGTCATCAGCTCTCCTCTACCTCTGCTCACAATACCACATATCTTCAAGCAGCTCAGTGAAAACCTTTTACTAACGGGAAGCTAAAGCTTCTCACAACTGCAAAAGGTCTGATTGGCTCACTCCCTTCCGTTTCATGGATGTACTGGGGGTAAAGTGAAGCCAGCTGAGTGATACAGGGTCACACACTGGGACCAAGAGTCCAGTGGAACTTAGAGGTACATTTCCAAGGTTGAGAAAGGCTGGTTTGGGCCTTAAACTACGGTGCATGTTGGTTGTGCCTTAAAAAACTTCGGAGTGCAGGTGGAATCTATGTGTTAGGTTAGGGAGCATGTGTTTACTGGTATTGGTGGACTCAGTAACTTCTTAATCTAGTGATAATATTTTTTTCAGTTTGTTACGAACCCCGCCACCAATTGTCATGATCTACCTACTCAGCACTACGAACCACGCCATCTATTGTCCTGATCTACCTACCCAGCACCATGAGCAACGCCATCTAGGGACGAAACACGAGTATGACTACTCTTAGTTACCACTCCGGGGTTTCCCTTCTCCATATCCTGGTTGTTGTGTCACCTCCTCAAAGTCTTCTTCGTCAGCTCAAGTTCGAGGAGAGTTCAGTTCACTCTGGGAAGTGACCACAGGATCACCTATCCTGGAAACCTACGGCACAGTGACTACCTACCGTCTTCTACAATACTCAGCCTTACTCGTCAGCCATCTCAGCTCCGCACTTAAGTATTTGTAATCTTATATTGCCTCCCCCACGTCCACTTGCTTCAATATTGTTTATGTTGTATAAATATGTATATACTGTTAATGTTTAGGTTAAGTATGGTTAAGGGTAAATTATAGAAAGCTGAATATTTTGTTAAGGAATTTATGGTACTTTATTATACACAAAAAAACTCTCATCCTTTGTCTACCCTTTTATAGTCCGATTGTCTTTGTTTTTTTTTGTTGTTGCCTGTTGGGATCTGGGTAGACTTTTAACTATATTCAAAATCCCCAACTCGTAACAAATGGCGACCGTGACAGGACCCGACCTTTAGTACCATATTCCTTCCTCCCTTGTAACTCCTTGTTAATTATTCCTCCCAGTCACTTCTGTTCACAATTGCTTTACGGTGATTTAAAGTATCCTTCATATGTGTGTGCATATATTGGTATTATCGTACAGTAAGAGTGACAGACGTAGGATATTAGGTTCCAAGTGTCATAAGGCTTACCTGTTATTACACGTGGCAGTCGTGTAGTAAGTCTTATCGAGTGTAGGGAAGAATCCCGATCTGTTTAATGCCGTACCCTCACTCCAGAGTAGGCTGTTCCATAGTCACTAGTTTAGGGTGAAGTGATATCTTGGGACGCCCCGCTCTACCAGGACCCCATAATTATAAAGCCTCAATTATTGCTCTTCTCATTATCTCATTCGGGGTCAATAATCAAGTAACTCAAGGGTTGTTAATCCGGATCTTTATATAAATGCCGTAATACGCCCTTCCTCTTTCAAGTATCTCATGGTTGTTAATCCGGATCTTTATATTAATGCCGTAATACGCCCTTCCTCTTTCAAGTATCTCAGGGTTGTTAATCCGGATCTTTATATTAATGCAGTAATACGCCCTTCCTCTTTCAAGTATCTCAGGGTTGTTAATCCGGATCTTTATATTAATGCCGTAATACGCCCTTCCTATTTCAAGTATCTCAGGGTTGTTAATCCGGATCTTTATATAAATGCCGTAATACGCCCTTCCTGTTTCAAGTATCTAAGGGTTGTTAATCCGGATCTTTATATAAATGCCGTAATACGCCCTTCCTGTTTCAAGTATCTAAGGGTTGTTAATCCGGATCTTTATATTAATGCCGTAATACGCCCTTCCTCTTTCAAGTCTCTTATCCTTATCTAAGGATCTTATCAGAAGAACAATATTCATAAGTGTAATTTCCCTAGGTATAACTTGGGTAGTTTCCGGGACTTTCTGGTTATCCACTGCCTTGATATTTTCTAGGGTAATCCACTTATCTTATCTTTTGACCATTAGTTAATTTATCCTAGTTTTCTTAACAATGGCCACCTCAGGTTTTGATCTCCAGGATTTTATTGAAAATCCTTCCGTAGCTAAATTACGTGTTAATATCCTGAAGAAAGAATGGAAAGAAATAGCCAACTATTACAATATCCCATTTTCACAGCAACTGACTAAGGAAATGTTAAAAAATCATGTAATTGAAATGTTGGTTCAACAAGAAGTTTTAAAAGAATCCGCTGTTGACCGATTAACGCCCATGTCCAAGAAACTTCAACCACTATCTACCACCCCTCCTCACTCGGAAGTTGCCTCAGGTCTGGCTAGCCCTCAAGAAAAAGCACAAAGAGTAGACGCCTTAGAACTAGAACGAGCTAGGTTCGAGTTCCAAATCAAAATGAAGGAACTCGAGTTGGAACAGGCCAAGTTGGAGCAGGAGGAAAAGTTGGAACAGGCCAAGTTGGAGCATGAGGAAAAGTTGGAACAGGCTAAGTTGGAACAGGCCAAGTTGGAGCATGAGGAAAAGTTGGAACAGGCCAAGTTGGAGCATGAGGGAATGTCGGAACAGGCCAAGTTGGAGCATGAGGAAAGGATGGAACAGGCCAAGTTGGAGCAGGAGGTTAGACTGAAAGAACTACAGGTGAGAGAGACAGAAGTCACCTTAACATCGGAGTTTAAATCAAAAGAGAGTGGCATTAAAAGAGAAACTAGCTGCTTTTAACCCTGCTAATGCTTCTTCCCTTGTTCCCGGGTTTGATGAATCCGATATGGACGGGTCATTTAGGACTTTTGAGAAAATAGCCGGGAAGAATGAGTGGCCAAAAGACCAGTGGGTGTCGGTGTTAGTTCCTAAATTATGTGGTAAGGCTCGTAGAGTTTATAACTGTTGAGACCAGACTGATGATTATGATAACGTAAAAAAGAATATCCTCACCTCTTATGCTATCACGCCAGATGGATACCGGCAGAAGTTTCGTACACTAACCAAACCATTTTCACACACCTTTGTTGAGTTTGCTCAAGAAAAGCTTAGGTTTTTTAAGAAGTGGTTAGAGGCTACAGAGACCTCCACATTTCAGGATTTGTTAAATTTGGTAGTCCTGGATGAGTGGAAGAGCAAGATACCATTTCACATCTTGAAGCATGTGGAGGAGCGTGGAGAGGTTAATTTAGGGCGTGCGGCTGAGCTGGCTGATGGGTACGCCTTGCTGGTGGAGTCACTGGGCAGTAGAGAACGTGGTACTTCCCGACATGTTAGGTCCTCCTCTGATGATAACCTTGGGGGCGTGAGTGGTAGGTCGAAAGGTCTCACACCTACCCCCCCTGATGCAACCAAGTTTACTTGTTCTTACTGTAAAAACCCAGGCCATACGATCCAGTCTTGTAAACACCCAACGTGTCGAATTGCTAAAAGTAGTTCCCTGGATCCCAAATTCAAACCAATAGCAACCACAAATGTGGAAAGGCCCCATCAGGATCTCTTCTCTTCATTCACCTATGAGGGAAAAATTTCAATCATAGAGGGGTCTCGTTCTTTCCCTATTCGTATACTACGTGATACGGGCGCAGCACAATCTATCCTCCTGTTTAACGTCATTCCTGATATATCTACCGCATTTACTAATGACCGTGTTCTAATTTCAGATCTCTCATCCCATTCTTCCTATCCTTTAGCTAAAGTGCAACTCCAATGTCCCTTGATTACTGGGGAAGTGCAAATAGCCATTAGGAAAGATCCAGTGCCTGTGAGCGGCATTCATTTATTATTGGGAAATGACTTGGTAGGAGATCTAGTGGTTCCCAACATAAAGACAGTCGACTCTCCCTTACCTGTCAACTCCACCACTGACCTTAAAGAAACTATTCCTCATCTTTTCCCATCTTGTTCTGTCACCCGGTCACAGAGTGTGCGAAATGGGCCCTCTTCATCTAAATCCACCTCCAATATCTTCCAACCCACAGAAGATCTGTACAATAAGACCATTAGTAAGGATGAGCTCATTAAAGCCCAACAAACTGATCCATCTTTGTTCAAACAGGTGATGAAAGACCTCAGTGTGGACCATTGTACATCTTCGGCTTACCACCCATAATCACAAGGTTGCTTGGAACAGTTCCATCAAAACTTTCAAATCAATGCTAATAAACTATCTCCCCTCAACTATATAGTCCATACTCCTGATCTCAGAAAAGATTCACAACTTGTTCACATTAATCTCATGAAACTTTACCATTCCAGGCAGTCAGAGGAAGACATCCCAGAGGCTATAAGCCTACCTGTATTACATACGGTTTTGTCAGGGCCGGAGCCGGAGACAGATGACATGGATCTATTGGAGAATTTAGACTTCCCTCTACCTAAAGGAAACCCTGCTAACAGTCACATACTCAACATCTTGGATGAGTATTTTTCTGTTCTGAATCCATCTCCAGCAAAAGATCTCGCTAAGTTATTATCAATATTTCCTAAAGTCACGTCAGACCTCCCAGGGTTTTGCAATATACTTAAACATGATATTTAGCTAATCTCAGATGATGTACATTGTACAACCCATTAGGCAATCAGCATATCGACTAAATCCACAAAAAAGAGAGATTATGAAAAAGGAGGTAGATTTTTTGTTAAAACATAACTTAGGTGAGCCAAGTACCTCCCCCTGGGCTTCACCTTGCCTTCTCATTCCAAAACCCGATGGCACTTTTCGTTTCTGTACCGATTATCGTATAGTGAACCAGGTCACTGTCTCAGACTCCTACCCTTTACCTTTGATTGAAGATATAATAGACAGCATAGGCTGTGCCAAATTTATCAGTACAGTGGACTTATTGAAAGGATATTATCAACTGGGACTCACGGATAGGGCAAAAATAATCTCGGCATTTATAACTCCATTTGGTCTTTTTCAATATTTGGTTATGGCGTTTGGCTTTTCTAATGCTCCGGCCACATTCCAGAGGGCCATCAACTACCTAATTCAGGACCTAGGTGGGACGTTCGCCTACCTGGATGACCTGGTGGTGGTGTCGGACGGCTGGGACGAACATCTGGTGCGTTTGGAGATACTGTTCGCACGACTGCAAGAGACTGGATTCACCATAAACCTTGGCTAAATCTGCTTTTGGCCGGGCCTCAGTGACTTACCTAGGACATATCGTAGGGCATGGTATGGTAAGACCCAAGGACGCAAACGTTAAAGCCACTCCAAGGACGAGGAAGGAACTCATGCGCTTCCTGGGAATGTGCGGCTACTACCGTCGGTTCTGCAGTAACTTCTCCAGCGTGACCGGACCCCTCACAGACCTTACCAGTTCTGCTGTCCCTTACATCTGGAACCAGAGGTGCGACCAGTCTTTCCACCGCCTCAAAGCCTTCCTTGCCTCCAAGCCTGTAGTCCACCCCCCTGACTACACCTTGCCCTTCCATCTGCAAATCGACGCTAGCGGTGTCGGAGTGGGGGCTGTGCTCCTACAACCCGACCCAACCACTGATGTCCTTCACCCTGTGGCATACAACTCCGCCAAGTTGAAAAAACATCAGACCAACTACTCGACCATAGAGAAGGAGGCCCTGGCTCTGGTGTTGGCAATAAAGAAGTTTGAATGTTACCTCCAGTCTTGCCCACAAACAACCCTAGTCTTCACCGACCATAACCCACTCACGTTCATCCAAACCAACAAGACCTCCAACCAGAGAATCCTCCGCTGGGCTCTCCTCACCCAGCCCTATAATCTACAAGTCCGGCACATAAAGGGGGTGGACAACCTGATTGCGGACTCCTTATCCCGAGCTCCAGTGGAAATGCAGCAGCTACTCTCCAGACGCACCATGTGATCACCTCCTTCGTGCCCGTGCTATGGAGGTCTTTGGAGGAGGGGTGTGTTACGAACCCCGCCACCAATTGTCATGATCTACCTACCCAGCACTACGAACCACGCCATCTATTGTCCTGATCTACCTACCCAGCACCACGAGCAACGCCATCTAGGGACGAAACACGAGTATGACTACTCTTAGTTACCACTCCGGGGTTTCCCTTCTCCATATCCTGGTTGTTGTGTCACCTCCTCAAAGTCTTCTTCGTCAGCTCCAGTTCGAGGAGAGTTCAGTTTACTCTGGGAAGTGACCACAGGATCACCTATCCTGGAAACCTATGGCACAGTGAGTACCTACCGTCTTCTACAATACTCTGCCTTACTCGTCAGCCATCTCAGCTCCGCACTTAAGTATTTGTAATCTTATATTGCCTCCCCCACGTCCACTTGCTTCAATATTGTTTATGTTGTATAAATATGTATATACTGTTAATGTTTAGGTTAAGTATGGTTAAGGGTAAATTATAGAAAGATGAATATTTTGTTAAGGAATTTATGGTACTTTATTATACAAAAAAAACTCGCATCCTTTGTCTACCCTTTTTCGTCCGATTGTCTTTGTTTTTTTTTTGTTGTTGCCTGTTGGGATCTGGGTAGACTTTTAACTATATTCATAATCCCCAACTCATAACAAGTTCCTGATATTGTCTTGCTGTGTGTAAGTAATATTTCTTAAATAATTGTGATAGTATTGTTTTTAATGTTTGTGTCACTAATTGAAACTGTTTTTTAGAAGAGGTTTCTCCCTTATGTTGTAAGTGATACTGTGATTTAGTTCCTTTAATGCATTTAATATTTCTTTATAATTTCAATCTCAGGTATAACCTTTGTTCCCCAGAGTAGTGTTTAAGTTAGGTTAGGAGGTGTGCATCTGTTGGGGTAATATAATTTTGTTGAGTGCCCTGAAGGCCTATTCAGGGTGGAGTTAATAAGTTCTTAATTTTTATACAAATCTCTCAGTGCTTGATATAATTTTGTTGAGTGCCCTTAAGGTCTATTCATTGTAGAGTTCTTAATTTCTTATTTTTTTTCATACCATTTTCTCAGTGATTCATATTATTTTGTTGAAGACCCTTAAGGTCTGCATCTGTTGGTGTAACCTAATTCTACTGAGTGCCCTTTAGACCTATTCATGGTGGAATTAATAATTTCTTATTTTTCTATACCATTTCCTCAGTGATTGATTTTATTTTGTTGAAAGCCCTTAAGGCCTGTTTCATGTGCGCAAGCAACATTTCTTAATACTTTGAATTTATTGTGTCTAATGAGGCATTGTCTGAGTTTCTAATAATTTCAATATCATGCATAACTTTTATTCCCGAGAGGAGTGTTTTAAGTTCAGGTTAAGAGGTGAGCATATGTTAGTGTACCATTATTTGATTGTGTTTGTAGTGTTGGAGGGAATATAAGTGTCTAAATTTTACAGTGTGTCTCATTCATCCCAGTCACAGACCCTATCCTTCCACGGGTCACGGACAATTTATTTTGTTTAGTAAATTTAAGTGTTCTTGTGCTGGTTCCGGATTTTCCTCAAAGGGGCGCTTCCACTGCAATTTCCATCTAATAATTAATAAACCCCAAGTCAAGTGCGACATTGAGTCGAGTAAATTCCGACTGGTTACATATATATCATGTAGATCCACAATGGAAACGTAGACAAGATAAGTTTCGATAAAACCTCACAGGAAAAGAGAAACAATGGAGCACCTTAGGTTTCGTCTTTATTCAAGACATATAGTATGCGGACTTCCATATACAAACAATACCTCACTAGACGGGAATCGAACCCTGGACCTCTGCATGTGAACGGGAATCGTTAACACTGCACCACAAGAACACTAAGAGCAATCCTACGCTTTGTTTTACTTCACACAGAGCCTATTCATTCGACTTTGTCAAGGAACGTGAACTTCCATTGAGGATTTCCCATGGCAACTATGTGATCTGAGTAGCTAGGAAACACGAGGCTACATATACTGTATATCTCATCAGTCCATATAGCACAAAGTCAGCTGGAGCAGTTGAGGAGAGAGCTAGACATTTTAAAGGGGGAGAACGAAGCCCTCAGGACTGAACTCCTTCCGGTAGGTGTCCTGCCTAGCAGGACACCTGCGAAGGAGGAGCAGGCGTGGAGAGTGGCTGCTTCCAAGGGGACTAGGGTCATACTACGGAAAGTTGACCAGGGTGTGGAGTGCAGTAACCCCTACCAAGTGTTGGAGGAAGCTGGCGAGGGAGAGAAGAGGCAGGGCGAGGAAGAGAAGAGGCAGGACGAGGAAGACAAGAGGTAGGACGGGGTGGTGCCAGGAGAGAAAAGGGTAGTTGTTCAAACCCTGTCAAGTGGTAAGGTCGTGGTAGATGGGGACAGCCAGGTGAGGTTCTTAGATAGGACTTTTTGTGAAAGAGATAGGAAACGTAGGACTAGGGTGTGTTTTCCTGGGTCTAGGATAGGGCATGTAGCTGAGAGGGTACCAAGCCAGTAGTGTGTCTTAGTGTAGGAGGTAACGACATAGGAAAGGTTAGGAGTGAGGAATTTTTCAAGAGGTATAGGGATGCGCAAAGGAAGGTTGGACGTAAATGGCTGTCCAGGGCAATTGCTATAAATTGCCGACTGGAAAAACATTGTGCAAGCAATGGTTGGGCGTTCATTGATAACTGGCAACCATTCTATGGCAACGACTACCTGTACAGTAGTGACGGAGTACACTTGTCTCGCGCGGGGGTAAAGACGCTGTCTGCATCCCTGGAGTGTGAAATTGTCACTCCAAAGGGTGGATTTTGCCAGAAGAGAGAGGCTGGGGTAAGTGGGAGTGAAAAAACAAGCAGGTTCTGGGGAGTAAAATTGGTTACTGAGTCCAAGGGGTAAAACAGGACCAGGGAAGGGTAGGTTTAAATCGATACTATACAAACAGTAGGAGCGATTTCAAATGCTAACTTCTCATCTTCTGAAGAGGGCGAGGATGTTGAATTTAATGTAGCAGGCTCAAGCAAATCCCCGCATTTTCCTAATCAGCAAGAACTGGATGACTAAGTCAGGGAATTAGGTTTTACCAAGGAAAATGCTGAGGTTTTGACATCTCGCCTCAAGGAGTGGAATTTACTAGATCCTAGTTGCAAGATTAGTACATACAGGAAAAGGCATCTAACTTTTACACCTTTCTTCAAAGTTTTGGAACTCAATTTGCTGTGTTACTGCTCCGATGCCAATGGCCTTTTTAGCCAAATAGGCATTGAGTACAACCCTTCTGACTGGCGTCTGTTTATTGACCGCTCAACAAAAAGTCTTAAGGCTGTGTTGCTTCACAATGGGAATACACTTTTATCAATTCCGGTAGGTCATTCAATTCACATGAAGGAAGACTATGAAAATGTAAAGATTTTGTTGGACATGCTCAACTATACAAGAAACAATTGGGATGTATGTGGAGACTTCAAGATGATAGGTTTCCTGCTTGGACTACAAGGTGGCTATACCAAGTATTCTTGTTTTCTCTGTCTATGGGATAGTAGAGCAGATGACAATCACTATGACAGAAGAGATTGGCAAATCGGAAGCGAATTAATTCCTGGTGCACACAATGTATGTAATAATGCTCTTATTCAAAGAGAGAAGATATTGCTGCCATCACTTCACATAAAGCTAGGGCTTATGAAGAAGTTTATCAAAGCATTAAGCCCAGAAAGTAACGCCTATAAACATGTCCGCTTAATGTTCCCAAAATTGTCTGTGGCATATTTTGTCATCTAAATATTTGGCAGACAAAATATCAACTGTTGAAAAAATGCCTGGCAAGCATTTCGGCTCAGAGTAAATGCGTTTCTGGGCTCTACAACAAGTCTGAAAACTACAAAGAGATGGTGGAAAATATAATTGTATGTTATAGAGAACTTGGCTGCAGAATGTCACTGAAGTTACACTACTTGCATTCAAACTTGGACTTCTTTAGACCAAACTTGGGACACGTGAGTGAAGAGCATGGTGAACGGTTTCATCAGGACATACAACTATGGAGAAGAGATATCAGGGGAGATGGGATGAAGCTATGATGGGTGACTACGTGTGGAGTTTAATTCGAGATGACCCTAAGGAACACAAAAGAAAATGCCGTTCAAGTGCTCATTTTTAGCATGGTGTATTTTTCAATTTCATTAGTAACAAGTGTAGAAAAGGAATGTGCTGTTTGGTCATGCTTTATGCTTCAATATAACATAAAATTGTGTTCTCGTTTCATTTATTTCATTAGCAAATGTGATGTATATCAACAGCTCATCTTCTAATTTCTGGTTAATTTTCAGAGATGATAAAATTTAATTGCTAATTTCTGATAAAACTAGTGATGCTATAAAAAAAACTAAAGTCTTTTTTGGAATTATCGTACTCAAAAACATATATAAACAGTTAAACATTCAGATTAACACAACTTTCCCTAAAATTTGTTGCACAGTGAAATGTAAGGAAGGCAAAGAGGGACTACGAAATCAGGATAGCAAGAGAATCCAAGGCGAATCCCAAGTGATTTTTCCAAGTATATAGGACAAAGGTCAAGGACAAAGTGGGAACGTTAAAGTCAGAGAGAGGGGAAGTGATTGATGATAGTGAGAAAATAAGCAAAGTATTAAGCAGCTCCTTCTAATCTGTTTTCACAGAAGAAGTCATGAGGAAACTCCAGAGCAGGAACTGCTATTTAGGGGAAATGAAGAAAAGAAATTAATGAATATCACTATCAGTAAAGAGGATGTTCTTAAAAAGAAAAAGAAATTAAAGAGGACAAAATCCCCAGGGCCGGATGAAATTTTACTTCAAGTTTTGAAAGAGTGTAAAGAACAGATTAGCGGACCCCTCGTAAATTTAATTACAAAATCATTAGACACGGGAGTTGTGAAAGACTTGTGGAAATAGGCAAATGTAGTACCCATAATAAAAAAGGGAGACAGAGCATCAGCGTCAAATTACCGGTCGATAAGTTTGACATCAGTAGTGGGGAAATTTCTTGAATCAATTATAGCAAACAGCATCCGATACCATTTAGAGAAAAACAAATTAATCTACAACTCTCAGCATGGGTTAACAAAGGGAAAATCTTGTCTAACAAATCTGCTGACGTTTTTTAGGCTAGTCTTCGAGGTAGTAGATAATGACGAAAATTACGATGTTATTTACTTAGACTTTAGCAAAGCGTTTGACTCAGTACCGCATCAGAGCCTTCTGAGAAAAGTTAAGGCTCATGGTATCGAGGGAAATGTTTTAAATTGGATAAAATTTTGGCTCACCGATGGAACACTGAGAGTTAGCGTGGATGGTGTTAAATCTGAGTGGGGCTGTATAACCAGTGGGGTTCTCCAGTGGTTAGTACTGGGCCCACTCTTGTTCATAATCTTCATACACGATCTAGATATTGGGATCAGCAGTGACATAAGCAAGTTTGTGGATGACACCAAAATAGGGCGGCAGATTAATTCAGGGCAGGATGCAAATGCACTACAGGAGAATTTAAATAAACTGCAGGATTGGTCAGAAAAATGGCAAATGAATTTCAACACCAGTAAGTGCAGCATCCTTAATATTGGAAGAAAAAATACTGTCAATGTATACAGCCTTAACAACATCAACCTAGAGAAGCCGACTTGTGAAAGAGACTTAGGATTTCTTGTAAGCCCGGACCTACTGCTTTAAAAACAGAGCGTTAATGTTCGTAATAAGGCAAACAGAGTATTAGTTTTTATATCTAGAAGTGTAAGTAATAAGAATGCAGGTGTCTTATTGCAACTATATCTTGCGCTAGTCAGGCTGCACCTCAATCAGGCTGTTCAGTTCTGGTGCCCATATTATAGAATAGATATCAATTCACTGTAGTAGGTGCAGCGATGAATGACGAAAATGATTCCGGAACTTAGAAGCCTTCCATATCAACATAGATTAAAGAAACTAAACTTGCATTCTCTAGAAAGACGAAGAGTGCGGGGAGATATGATAGAAGTATTTAAGTGGGTGAAAGGAATCAATAAAGGAGATATAAATAAATTTCTTATAATATCCGAGCAAGATAGGACTCGTAGCAACGGATTTAAGTTGGATAAGTTTAGGTTTAGGAGGGAGATAGGAAGGAACTGGTTCACAAATAGGGTGGTAGACGAGTGGAACAAGCTTTGCAACTTTGTAGTACTTCCTGGAATGCTGGAAAGATTTAAAAGGAGGCTAGATAGATTCATGATAATGATAGAGAGTGGTAGTAACTCTCGACAGGAGCTGCCATACCCAGGCCAAACGGCCTTTTACACACTTCTTATTTTCTTATGTTTTTATGTACACTCGGAAACCATATTCTCTAGCCCACCTGGGTCGGTGCTGGAGGTTGGTACAGTGTCCTTTCTGAACGGGAGCCCACTCTAACTATCATGAGGCAACACACGCACGAACAACACAGTCATAGTACGGCTGTATAAATGATATTATGAATAACTATTGTATATGTCATTTTATACTCTGCATTATCTTCATTATATATGAACACGAAGAAAAAATTACCATAGGTTGTAGTTACGAAAGTATGAATGGAAATAAACACTTCCAAACCACCCAGTGAATCCACATGTCGTTTACAGTGCTTATGGCCAGACCACGATGATTCCACCACACACCATCTATATCTCTTATATCCCATCATTCGCGTAACTTTATGAAAAATCGTGTTTAATTTAGTACATATTTCAAAAACCTTAAATTACTTGTGGATCAGTCACTCCTCATTTGACACACTTATAGTGTAATACTTTGACCATCCCACCTGGGCACATGGAGGCCCACTGTAACTCTCACGGGGCAACGTCGTTGTATTTGTTGAGAAGACTTAAATATGTTATAATATATATATATATATATATATATATATATATATATATATATATATATATATATATATATATATATATATATATATATATATATATGCTGATAACCACAAGGAAAGAAGAAAACACGAAGTTCCCAAAGGCTTTCGTGTAATTCACATCTTCAGGGGTGGTTATCAGCATATACCTGGATCACACGCACCCACAGTGATTTACTTGCATATATATATATATATATATATATATATATATATATATATATATATATATATATATATATATATATATATATATATATATATACATATATATATATAACCGGTCGGAATTTACTTTGACTTTATTTTCTCACTTGACTTGAGGTTTATTAAAGATTATTAGATGGTAATGGCAGTGGAAGCGCCCCTTAGTGAGAAATCCCGAACCAGCACAAGAGCACTTAAATTTACTAACAAATTGAATTATCCGTGACCCGTGGAAGGATAGCGTCTGTGACTGGGATGAATGAGACACACTGTAAAATTTAGACACTTATATTCCCTCTAACACTACAAACACAATCAAATAATGGTACACCAATATGCGCACCTCTTAATTTGAACTTAAAACACTGCTCTGGGGAATAAAAGTTATACATGATACTGAAATTATTAGAAACTCAGGCAACAATAAACTTAAAGTATTAAGAAATGTTACTTGCACACATGAAACAGGCCTTAAGGGTTTTCAACAAAATAATATCCAGCACTGAGAAAATGGTATTAAAAAATAAGAAACTAATAACTCTACAATGAATAGGCCTTAAGGGCACTCAACAAAATTATATCACCCCAACAGATGCGCACTTCCTAACCTAACTTAACCACTACTCTGGGGAACAAAGATTATACCTGAGATCGGAATTATGAAGAAAAATTAGATGCATTAAAGGAATTAAATCACAGTATCACTCTGGTTCCACTTAGTGACACAAACATTAAAAAAACAATACTATCAAAATCATTTAGGAACTATTACTACACACGTCAAGATAATATCAGGAACTGAAAAATGGTACTACTACACACAAAAATATTGTCACTATTATTGCGATGTTACTGGGTCCACCAATACCCGTGAACCATGCTCCACCCAACTCAACATACACCCGTAATAAGGGAGATAAAATGTTCCTCTAGGTATCCCCTAGACCAGTGGTTCTCAACCTTGTTTGCCCCATGCACCCCTTTCACCATATGTCAGAATGTCATTCCCCCCTCCTTTCCAAGATTGTCTGCCTCAAAAAGTGCATTCCAAATAATATGCATATAATACTGAAAATCCTTTATTTTTTCCATATTAGTACATATACATTTACAATTTTACATGGATTATTTTTATAGTGGAGTTTTACAAATTAAATGCCAATTGAAAATGTTGATGGATTTATAAAACTTGAATAAATGTAAAATAGTTTTTTTTTATTTATAATGAATTACTTAACAGACAAAATTGAAGCATAATGCAATAAACAAAAAGTTCAATAGAATACCAGGATATTGTAAATTTGTAATTAATTTTATTCAGATGAAGATTACAGTCAATGAGAAACCTGTGATTGTTTTTTCTTCGCCAATTCTGGGATACGCGGAGGAGTGCTTGAAAGGGCACAACGCAGGTCATTTTCTACCTCTAATCTACTACGTTGCTTCGTTTTAATTTGCAACAGAGTTGAAAAGCCTGACTCACAAAGATATGTCGACACAAACGGAAGCAATGCACGGATAGCTCTTTCTGCCACTTTTGGGTAGGAATCGCACATCAAGGGCCAAAATTCTGTGATTGATTTCTCATCGAACATATCTCTTGCTCCCGAATCAGTTCCCCCCCCCCCCCCCTGAAAACCTGAATTCCTCCCCTGGGGGGAATTCCCCCCTGGTTGAGAACCCCTGCCCTAGACTCATGGTCTCAGTGTGTGACCATTAATTTACTCAGATAGCCTCAGTGTACTCCCAGTGCGTCCATGGGCAGGAAGAGAGAGCGCCAGCAGGTGTCTATGGCCAGTAGGTAACACTTCTAGCTGACCGAGGACACGTGGTGTTGTGCACCCACGTGGTAAGAACTGATCACCCACTGCTGATGCTGGTCCCGTGTCGTTTTAGTTGTCGGGAGCACTCGTTCACTCAAGAGATCCTTTGCTACCTCGCTAACCAGTGACAAACCTACACTGATCGTTCCAAAGGCGACAATCGCCAAGCCTCAATCATCAACGGCAGTCTCAAACAGCAGTCAGTCTCTCGCAGCCAACTTCTCGCAGTCAAACTCGCGGTCAAGTGGGTTAAGAACATAAGAACATAAGAAAGTGGGATACTGCAGGAGGCCGACTGGCCCATACAGGGCAGATCCCTTTCACACCCATCCCAGCACTTCCATGTGCCTATCCAACTTCGTCTTGAAGCTCCCTAGCGTCCCCGATCCTACTATAGCACTCGGTAGCCTATTCCACATATCCACAACTCTATTACCAAACCAGTGCTTGCCTATATCCTTTCTGAATCGGATTTTATCTAATTTAAAGCCATTTGTTTTGGTTATTTCGTTATTACTGAGCTTCAGAACATTTTCCATTTTACCCTTGTTAATCCCACTTACCCACTTGAACACCTCTATCATACCTCCCCTATCTCTACGCCTCTCTAATGAATGCAAGCCTAAGCTTTTCAGTCTTTCTTCATATGGAAGGTTTCTAATATTATGGGTCATTTTTGTCATTCTTCTTTGTACTCTCTCCAAAGAATCTATGTCCATTCTATAATAAGGACACCAGAATTGAACCGCATAATCCATGTGTGGCCTCACTAATGCTAGGTAAAGTTTCAAGATAACGTCAGCAGTTCTGTTACTCACATTCCTAGATATGAACCCAAGAATCCTGTTTGCCTTGTTGCGAACGCTAATACATTGTTTTCTAGGTTTCAAGTCGTTGCTAACAAATACACCTAGATCTTTTTCACAATCTGAGTTTTCTATTTCCGTGTTACCTAGTATATACTTAACGTTTGTATTCGTCTTCCCTATCTGTAGTACCTTGCGTTTATCAGTATTAAAATTCATTTGCCAGTCTACTGACCACTCATGTAAGGTATCTAGATCTCTTTGAAGGTGTTCAAAGTCACTGTCTGAATTTATCACTCTCCCCATTTTGGTATCATCTGCACATTTACTAATCCTACTAGTTATACCTAAATCAAGATCATTAATGAATATAACAAACAGCAGAGGCCCTAATACAGATCCCTGGGGAACTCAGCTTTTGACTGCACCCCAGTCTGACTTAAATCCATTTATGCTGACTCTTTGTTTCCTACCAGTTAACCATGACCTGAAATGAACTCACTGTTAGCTCTTGTTAACTTTATCACTGCCCTATCTAAACCCTGTCTGAGATCGAATGAGACTTACTTCTTATGCTGCAATAGCGCAACACAGGTGACTAGGCCATGTGACTATTTCTGTGACGGACACTCAGGGACGTCTTGTTTGTCTGAATGCTTCCCCGTGACTGAGAGAGAGCCCGCCTCCTGTCCTCTCAAGGCGTTAGCTTAGGCCGACGTGACATATTTTCCGCCTAACTAATACCTCCTTGGGACACCCGTAACATTATTCAGACTGATAAACGATCTATAATAATTTCAAATTCAATAATAGTCCCCTAACTTTATGAATCGCATCATTATTAATTCGGCAAATTACATTCAATATCACTTAGGCCTAGTTCCACAACCTCTCGCTATGTGCAGGGAGCGCTCTCTTCCCTCCGACGACCTTGCAAGTGCAGTATTGCCAATGGCGCGGCGTTTGAAATTACTCTGAAATTTCTGAATATATATATATATATGTAACGGGTCGGAATTTACTGGACTTTAATTTCTCACTTGACTTGGGGTTTATTTAAATTTATAGATGGTACTGGCAGTGGAAGCGCCCCTTTGAGAAAAATCCCGAACCAGCACAAGAACACTTAAATCTACTAAACAAATAAATTGTCCGTGACCCGTGGAAGGACAGCGTCTGTGACTGGGATGAATGAGACACACTGTTAAATTTAGACACTTATATTCCCTCCAACACTACAAACACGATCAAATAATGGTACACCAATATGCGCACCTCTTAACTTGAACTTAAACACTACTCTGGGGAATAAAAGTTATACAGGATCTAGAAATTATAAGAAACTCAGGCAACAATAAATTTGGAGTATTAAGAAATGTTGCTTGCACAATGAACAGGCCTTAAGGGCACTCAACAAAATTATATCAGTCACTGAGGAAATGGTAATAAAATAAGAAATTAAATACTCTACAATGAATAGGCCTTAAGGGCACTCAACAAAATTATATCAGTCACTGAGGAAATGGTAATAAAATAAGAAATTAAATACTCTACAATGAATAGGCCTTAAGGGCACTCAACAAAATTATATCAGTCACTGAGGAAATGGTAATAAAATAAGAAATTAAATACTCTACAATGAATAGGCCTTAAGGGCACTCAACAAAATTATATCAGTCACTGAGGAAATGGTAATAAAAATAAGAAATTAAATACTCTACAATGAATAGGCCTTAAGGGCTTTCAGCAAAATTATAGCACCCCAACAGATGCACACTTCCTAACCTAACCTAACCACTACTCTGGGGAACAAGGTTATACCTGAGATCAGAATTATGAAGAACAATCAGAGGCATTAAAAGAATCAAATCACAGTATCACTCTGGTTCTACTTGATGGCACAAACATTCAAAACAATATTATCAAAATTATCTAGAAGCTATTAAACTACACCCGTAATAAGGGAGAGAAAATGTTCCTCCAGGTATCTCCTAGAGACCTAGACTCACGGTCTCAGTGTGTGACCGTTAGTCTACTCAGATAGCCTCAGTGTACTCCCAGTGCGTCCATAAAGCGGACGGGAGTGAGCCAATCAGACCTTGTACAGTTGAGAGAAGCTTTAGCTTCCCGTTAGCAAGAGGGTTTCACTAGCAGCTCGGGACATGTGGTGATGTGCCCGGAGTGATAAGAACTGATCACCCACTGCTGGTCCCGTGTCGTTTTAGTTGTCGGGAGCACTCGTTCACTCAAGAGATCCTTTGCTACCCCGCTAAACAGTGACAGGCCTACTTTGATCGGTCCAATGGCGACAATCGCCACCCTCAATCATCAACGGCAGTCTCAAACGGCAGTCAATCTCTCGCAGTCAACTCCGGTCAAGTGGGTTCTGACGGAAACCCTGAAATGAACTCACTGTTAGCTCTAGTTTACTTAATCACTGCCCTATCTAACCCTGTCTGAGATGGAATGAGACTTACTTGTTATACTGCAATAATGCAGCACGGTGACTAGGCCACGTGACTATTTCTGGGACAGACGCGCAGGGACGTCTTGTTTGTGTGAGTGCTCTCCGGGACTGAGAGAGAGGCTGGGTCGCGTCCTCTCAAGGCGTTAGCTTAGGTCTACGTGACATATTTTCCGCCTAACTAATAACTCCTTGGGACACTCGTAACATTATTCAGACTGCTAAACGATCTATAATAATTTAAAATTCAATAATAGTCCCTCACTTCATGAATCGCATCATTATTAAATCGGTAAACTACATTTTATATCATATAGGCCTAGTTCCACCATCTCTGGCTATGAGCAGGAAGCGCTCTCTCCCCTCCCATGACCTTGAACGCTCAGTGTTGCCAATGGCGGGGCATTCGAAATTACTCTGAAATTTCTGAATATTACATATATATATATATTTATATATATATATATATATATATATATATATATATATATATATATATATATATATATATATATATATATATATATATATATATATGTAATACTCAGAAATTTCAGAGTAATTTCGAATGCCCCGCCATTGGCAACACTGAGCGTTCAAGGTCGCGGGAGGGAAAAGAGCGCTGCCTGCTCGTAGTGAGAGATTGCGGAACTAGGCCTATATGATATTAAATGTAGTTTACCGATTTAATAATGATGCGATTCATGAAGTAAGGGACTATTATTGAATTTTGAATTATTATAGATCATTTATCCGTCTGAATAATGTTACGGGTGTCCCAAGGAGTTATTAGTTAGGCGGAAAATATGTCACGTAGGCCTAAGCTAGCGCCTTGGAGAGACGCGACGCTGGCTGGTCCTCAGTCACGTGGAGGCATTCGGTCCAGCAAGACGTCCCTGCCCGGCCGTCACAGAAATAGTCACGTGGCCTAGTCACCTGTGTTGCACTATGGCAGTATAACAAGTAAGTCTCATTCGATCTCAGACAGGGTTTAGATAGGGCAGTGATAAAGTTAACAAGAGCTAACAGTGAGTTCATTTCAGGGTTTCCGTCAGAACCCACTTGACCGGAGTTGGCTGGAGTTGACCGGAGTTGACCGGTGTTTGACTGCGAGAGATTGACTGCCGTTTGAGACTGCCGTTGATGATTGAGGGTGGCGATTGTCGCCATTGGACCGATCAGAGTAGGCCTGTCACTGTTTAGCGGGGTACCAAAGGATCTCTTGAGGGAATCTAGCCGTCTGGGTGCCCAGCGGACGTCGGCTCACAACACCACATGTCCCGAGCCGCTTAGTGAAACCCTCTTGCTAACGGGAAGCTAAAGCTTCTCTCAACTGCACAAGGTCTGATTGGCTCACTCTCTTCCTGCCCATGGACGCACTGGGAGTACACTGAGGCTATCTGAGTAAATTAATGGTCACACACTGAGACCGTGAGTCTAGGGCTCTAGGAGATACCTAGAGGAACATTTTATCTCCCTTATTACGGGTGTCGTTAATACCATTTCTCAGACTGATATTATCTTGACGTGTGTAGTTTAATATTTCTTAAATAATTTTGATAGTAGTGTTTTTTTTTAATGTTTGTGCCATTAGGTGGAACCAGAGTGACACTGGGGTTTGATTCTTTTAATGCATCTAAATTTTCTCCATAATTCTGATCAGGGATAACCTTTGTTCCCCAGAGTAGTGCTTAAGTTAGGTTAGGAAGAGTGCATCTGTTGGGGTGATATAATTTTGTTGAAAGCCCTTGAGGCCTATTCATTGTAGAGTGTTTAATTTCTATTTTTTTAATACCATTTCCTAAGTGACTGATATTATTTTGTGAAAGCCCTTAAGGCCTGTTTCATGTGTGCAGGCAACATTTCTTTATACTTCAAATTTATTGTTGCCTGAGTTTCTAATAATCTCTAGATCCTGTATAACTTTTATTCCCCAGAGTAGTGTTTTAAGTTCAAGTTAAGAGGTGCTCATATTGGTGTACCATTATTTGATGGTGTTTGTAGAGTTGGAGGGAATATAAGTGTCTAAATTTTACAGTGTGTCTCATTCATCCCAGTCACAGACGCTATCCTTCCACGGGTCACGGACAATTAATTTTGTTTAGTAGATTTAAGTGTTCTTGTGCTGGTTCGGGATTTTTCTCAAAGGGGCGCTTCCACTGCCATTACCATCTATTAATTTTTAATAAACCCCAAGTCAAGTGAGAAATTAAAGTCCAGTATATTCCGACCGGTTGCATATATATATATATATATATATATATATATATATATATATATATATATATATATATATATATATATATATATATACTTTCCCTCACCCTAGCAAACTAGTTACCATAGCCTAACCAAACAGCCTCGCAAGGGCCAATAGGTCTGGATATAATGTGTGTGCACGTGCTAAAATGATCTAGTATATTTTACTAATGTCTCATTGTCCATGGGTTTTCTTACAGTTTGGTTGTGAGTTTTCTATTTTGTCAACCTGCTAGTTCAACAGGACTGCTAACCATCCTCCCAGCAACTCATATGCCATCCCAGACCCACAGCCTATATGTATGGTGCAAGACCGCAGTTCAATACATACAAGTTAGGCAGTCAAGAAATGGTTTGAGGCGCACTCGCAGATTATTCTATTGGACTGGCCCCCTAAAGGAGCCGATTGTAATCCAATAAAAAATCTATGGGCGCATATGGTTGTTGAATGGGATTTTGAGGAGAAATCGAGTGAGGCAGTGAGGAGACATTCACATAATGTGCGGAGGGAATAAGGAGGAGGCTGAACATCTGCAGCAATCTGGTAGATTTCATGCCCACCAGATTGCATGAAGTTATAGCAGCAGATGGAGGTTGGACGCGGTATTAACCTGTGGTCAAGAAATAAATCTCCGCCCACGACCGTGCCTTGTAGGGGGTGTCTGGGGAGTTAGCTCTCTGGTGTAACCTCGTTGGGGCCACATAGACTTCGTTTCCTAACTCTCGGGAATTTGTCCAGGTATTTTACTATGTGGTTTTACGTCACTTCGCATAAATATGCTTACAAAATCTATGCATTAATATGCATAACTCTTGGGAATCTGTCCAGACCTTAAATATATGTTATATACTACAATAATCACATAGATATGTTTACAATGTTTATGCATAATAAATGTGAAAAATATTTTTGGGGTTTCAATTAACCAATAGTCATGCCTGCAAAACAATCTTGATGCTCTAAGTGCATATATGTGTTAAATAACGAGTAACTGATCCACATTATTTTGGTAAATAAAGAAATGAAAAGCAAGCACTTAGCCATATGGATATAGTTACACAGAAGAAGGGAAATAAGGATGAACCATGGTTTTGATGGAAACAATGTGCTCTGGGATGATGCTCACAATGACGAATGGGAGAAACCTCTTTATGAAACATCTTACCTACTAATGATGAAGCTTAATGTTACAGAACACACACACACACAAACACACACACACACACACACACACACAAACACACACACAGTGTAACTTTGTGTGATGCGGAGTCTGACTTTGGGTGGCTTTGAGCGAACCATACACTTGATATTACAATTTATGTATCCTTCCTGTCCATGATTTACAATAATACCTGTAGGGTAAAAGTTACAATATTATACCAATAACACTGTCATGTATTGGTACTATGACTAGTTACTGAGATACAGAGCACGATGAACATAACATGATAATGCTAGCGAAGCCTGGAAGGGTTCATATCATAACTTGTGTGTTCGTGTGTATTTTGCCCCGTGAGAGTTACCGTGGACCTCGATGTGCCCAGGTGGGATGGTCAAAGTATTACACTATAATGTGTCAAATGAGGAGTGACTGATCCACATGTAATTTAAGGTTTTTGAAGTGTTTATTTCCATTCATACTTTCGTAACTACAACCTTTGGTATATATTCTTCTTGTTCATATATAATGAAGATAATGCAGAGTATAAAATGCCATATACAATATTTTTACATAATGTCATCTATACAGCCGTACTATGACTGTGTGTGTTCGTGCGTGTGTTGCCTCGTGATAGTTTGAGTGGGCCCCCGTCCAGAAAGGACACTGTTCTGACCTCCAGTACCGACCCAGGTGGGCTAGAGATTATGGTTTCCGAGTGTACCTGTAAGGGCTGTAACGAGCAGGATGGTTGTACCCCGCTCGTTTGCTTGTTCCCGGCCCCCACTTGGGGGGGGGGGGTAGACGGAGGTGAGAAGGTCGCTGGTGCCTCGTCACACATCAGACAATACCCAGCCAGCACCACAGCTGCACTTCCCCAGCTTTTCGACTACAATTCTGGTTGTGTGCTCATCTGAGGCTCCTGGGGTTCGTGGGCTCATTCCCCAGTCCTTCACTATTCGGCTGTCAATCTCCGGATACCTACTCCAGCTACTACCATGGCTGCAACGTCATCTCCACTTCCTCCACGCCGTGTCCACCGTCCGTGCCCTGGCGTCTCTCCTGTGTGGCAAGACATCGCCCACCAATGCCTGCGCCAAGTGAGGAAGCTGCCCTGGACCTTCACCCTGAGAGCGTACCACAGCGTTAACGAAACATTTCACTGGGCTGCCGCCGTAAGAAATATCTGTACATTGTTTGACTCCCGTAATTGTTTATTTGATATTTGTGTGAGTGGTGTCAATTATTGTGATTATTTCCTTACTAAAGAGATGTCAATCTCTAATGGTTGTTGGTTACCCTTTGGAAACCCAAGGTTCTTGACTTTCCTTTTATAAGATCCTGATTAGGCTGGCAAGGGATTATTTCACCAAGTCCAGGCCCTTAGAAGTGGCGACCTTGCCAGGATTGTCTCTAACCTTGGTTTCTGAGGGTTAACATTCGTTACCGGTGTTTGTTGTAAGTCGCCGTGGGCGTGCCCCTTGCTGTCTGAGGCCCGGAAGTAAGTGTTGTTTGGTGCTTATACCTTCTTTCTGTTGTGCTAATTTTGTTGCTCTCCCTCGTGCTACAGAAGTCAATTAGTGTTGGTTGGGGTGCACTGTGGATGCTGCCATAACATTTTGTTGTTGAGTCATCTGGTGCGATTCTTTTCAATGAGGTGATTTAACTGGACTGGGTACGAAACAAGGTTTCCTCCAGCCGGATCGAATCATTTAATGGTTTGATTGAGTCACTAAGTAGTTAATTTTTGCTAGTTGCGGTGTAAGTTGTTTAATGAGTCACGTTGGCTTTTGGCCATTTGTAACATTATGTCTAGTTTTGAGGATTTGAAAGGTAAAGCGGTGGCCCTGGGTATGACAGGCGCAGAGGTTGGTCGGTACTTGATCACCCAACAGACTGCCAAGAGAGAGGAGAGCAACAAAGAGAGAGAGGTACGCCAGAGCCGGAGAGAGAGAGAGAGGGGAACGCAACAGCAAGAAAGAGAGAGAGAGAGAGAGAGAGAGAGAGAGAGAGAGAGAGAGAGAGAGAGAGAGAGAGAGAGAGAGAGAGAGAGAGGAACGCAACAGCGAGAGAGATAGAGGATCGCGAGAGAGAGAGAGAGAGAGAGAGAGAGAGAGAGAGAGAGAGAGAGAGAGAAACGCAACACCAAGAGAGAGTTCGAATAAAGTTGCAGGCAGAAAAGGACATAGAACTAGCAAGGATTAATGCTCATAGTAGACCAGAAACCTCTGGCCCGATACAAGATAATGTTGTAAAACCTAGTTTGCCTGTTTATCATGAAGAAGAAGACATCGCTTCCTACCTTGTTAGGTTTGAAAGGGTAGCTGAGCTGCTTGGTGTGGACAAAGATAGCTATGCTGTAAGATTGCGTAACCTACTGAGTAGGAAGCAGGTACTGATTTATACGTCCCTGCTTGCCTACATCACTAGAGATTACTCTTTGTTGAAGCAAGCTCTCTTGCGAGGTTTTAACAAAACTTCTGATGGTTATAGTGTTGATTTCCGCTGAACAAATATTCGAGCAGGGGAAACATACCAGCAATTTTCAATCCACCTAGGTCGTTTGTTTCAACAATGGCTAGAGGCGTCAGAGGTTGAGTAAACCTTTGTGTATCTCACTAACTTCATGATATTGGATCTGTTTTTGTCTTCTCTACCGCCAGACTTGAAAATATTCATCAAGAAACATAGGCCAGCGATGCGAGGAGAAGCTGTAGAACTTGCTGACAACTGGGCGTCCGCTCGCAACGCCTACCCCAAGTCCCCCACTCCTAAAGTGAAGAACACGAAGCCTCCGTCCTCCGAGGATCCACTCACAGGAGTAGAGAGGAGTACCTCACCGGCCGTGCAGTGCCACAACTGCGGAGAACACATTCGTTCTCGCTGTCCCAGGAATCCCGTGCCTTCAAATCTACCGACATTCATCAGCCCAGCTACAAGGTCGGATCCTGTTTGGAAGACAGGAGCTGCCCCCGTTATTGTGTCAGCAGAACAATAAATGGGTCTTGGGCATCTACTATCATCAGGGACACCGGTTGCTCGTGTATTATTGTCTCTGAGGAAGCCCTGCCTGACGCTGACGTCTCCAGCTGCTCGAACTTTAGTGTAGACGATTATTTAGGTCGTGTTGACCAGTTCCCTGTTGTTAGGTGCTACCTGCGTTGCCCCTATTTCATTGGTTGGTCTAATGTGATAAGAGCGCCCATTAAATTCGCTAGTGTTCTCATTGGTAATGTTCCCGGAGTTCGTGACCCTAACGTTCCGGAACCCTTAAAACTCTCATCGCCACCAGCGCAGGTCTCCTCGCCACCAGCGCCAGTCTCCTCGCCACAAGCGCCAGTCTCCTCGCCACCAAACTACGCCGCCTCGTCACCTACCGACGTTGCTTTGCCCCCCCTCACACGCCACCTCACCTCCAGCAAAGGTCCAAGCTGTGGAGACACGGACGGCGAAGGTGAAACAACTGCATCCCCTGGTTCTGCCGAAATTTCAGCCACTGACTGTGACGCCCAAGGAGTTCGCCAAATTTCAAGCTTCGTGTACCACTCTGAAGTTGGTGATGGAGAAGGTGACTTCTGGGAAGGAGGATCAAGTTTGTTTGTATTAATGGTCTGTTACATAGGTCTTGTGTGTCATCCAAGCAACCAGCCAAAGTAGGTCGGTTTTTACTGGTTGTACCTGCTTATAGTCATAGCAACATTCTCACTGTAGCTCACGAGAGCCCTCTAGCAGGACACTGTTCTCGTAGGAAGACTTATATGAAGGTTGCTGATCAGTTTAACTGGCCAGGTATGGGAGCAGATATTAGAGACTTTTGTAGGAGTTGTGATCAGTGCCAGTGTATGTCCGCCAAGGGTAAAGTCCGTCCTGTTCCCCTTAAACCCTTAACCATCATTACAGAGCCATTTTCTCGGGTAGACATAGATTTTGTTGGACCGTTCTCACCCCCTTCCTCTAAGAAGCCTAAATTATATCAAGCTAATTTGTTAAGGAAATATAATTGCAGGGACCACATTAACTTTGCTCGTGTCCTTGACGACGTTCCCAAGCTGGAGTCAGTCAAGGCACTACCCTGCAAGAGTTCCTGTGAAGTTCAGGCGCCAGACTCAGATGATCTCGGTTGCCATTTACAGATAACACCGGAACGGATAGAAGAATCCTCTACGACTGTCAATGGGCCCAAACTTAAACCTGGACTGAAGTGGAACCCAAGTGCAATTCCTTGATACAGCCATGCGATATTTTAATATCAAGTTACCACTTATTCTTTTATAGTGACCATTCTCTATTTTGCTCTGTATAGTTTACCATTTGTTGTAGGATTGTTATATGTTTTGTTGTACCAATCTTAAGTTTTAATCTACCTTACAGTAGATTTTTGTTGGGGGAGCTGTGTAAGGGCTGTAACAAGCAGGATGGTTGTCTGTCGCTCGTTTGCTTGTTCGCCGCCCCCACTAGGGGGGGGGGGGGGTAGACGGACGTGAGAAGGTTGCTGCTGCTTCGTCACACATCAGACACTACCCAGCCAGCACCACAGCTGCACTTCCCCAGCTGTTCGATTACAATTCTGGTTGTGTGCTCATCTGAGGCTCCTAGGGCGCCTGGGCTGATTCCCCAGTCCTTCACTATTCGGCTGTCAATCTCCGGACTCCTACTCCAGCTACTACCGCGGCTGCCACGTCATCGCCACTTCCTCCACGCCCTATCCACCGTCCGTGCCCTGGCGTCTCTCCTGAGAGAGTGTGCCCACAGAAGTTCACTGATGGAGCGGCGACTGCAAACTTGTCAGCGTTGAGGGTAATCCCGTACTTTCGACATCTGGTGAGAACTTCATATATTCCGGAGAGGTGGGCACAGTAGCCTTCCTCATGGAGTAAGATATCATCAACCACCTTGACACAATTCGTGACTCCTTGAAGGGCCGCGTCACCACGTTGACAGAATGCATCGCCCGTAGCGGCAAATCCCATGGGGCCTCTGCAATACTCATATCTCCCATAAGGTGTGATGAATGTAGTCAAGTGTTGGTCTTCTTCGGCCAACTCGATCTGCCAATAACCACATAAGGCGTCCATCATTGTAAAAATCTTCGACTTCGGGTCCACATTTCGAACAGCTGCGAAGGGTGTGGGTGAAGGGTGGGCTGGACGGGAAACTTGCTGGTTAAGTTTTGACAGATCGGTGGTGATTCGTACTCCTCCACTAGGTTTGGCGACGGGGACGAGAGGGTGGCACCAAGGTGAAGGTTCGCCTCCGGCCGGCTTGATGATTCCCTGAGCAACCATAGAGTCAAACTCTTGTCTAACTAGCTCCTTGTAGGCGTGAGGAATCAAACGAGGGGTGTGGATGGCAAAAGGTGTGGCACCAACCTTAAGATGAATCTTCATAGGTGGACCCACCATCGGCTTGAGTGGTGTGGATCCTAAAGATTTCTTCGTAACCAACACGTCAGCAAACTCCTTGAGAAGGTAAGCTCTTGCATCCGAAGGGGACATGTTAGTAGAGATAGGGAATTCCTTCAACCTGTTGACATGGGTGTCCTTTGAAATAGGTTTGGGGAATTCCTTGGAAATAATGGCCAACTCTTAACAATGGCCATATGATAAAAGCGGAGTCGGGATACCATCATGAACATCAATCCGGGCTGAGCAAGACTGCTTACCAAAGGTAAAAGTAGCCCAGAAAGATCCCAAAGCTGGAGCCATCTTAGAACCATCAGCTGTCAGTTTCGTTGTCTGAGGAGGGGGCTGTAGGTTGCTCCCCGGGTATTCCCAAACTTGCTAAGTGTTGTGGACCAATTACTGAGACGTCAGCACCGGTGTCAGGTAACATCTGAAGACTGGATGACAAGTTACAGTAAGAAATGACGACATTGATGTGCTGGGGCGTCTTGTCTGTGGAACTATATACACGACGGTAGGAACGACTGGACACAGCGTCTTGATGCTTACCAGAAGGAATGGGCGCGCCAGCACTACCTGAGAATGTCTTCTTGGATCCTAGGTGGTGTCCTTTCTGTGTCTTCTTACGACAATATTTGTCATAATGACCCACACTGTAGATATATGAGAAGAATATGGCTGTAATATGTAACTCTGTACTATTTACCATTATTGATTCAGGTCTCTGTATTATATGTTTTATAATCATACTCCCTTTTGTCACAGAGTGTTAGTTCACGCTTTGGGCACATGCGCGCTGTACGCCCATGAGCAGATAGAGATACCCAGAGAGATTCCAAGAAAGGATGCTGTTTACCCCTGTCTTAACTCCTTTTTGTGTTTGTACCAGAAATAGAACTTACGGACTTGACATCAGTGTGTTTCCTTTACCCCTGAGTGTAAAGACCACCTGAGTCTCCCACATGGCGCAGTGTTTAGCTGGGACATCACATTATTCAGAATTGGAGTGGACACAGAATCTCTCTCGGAGCCGCCATCTCGTCAACTTCCCTTGTCGAGTGGATCTCGGCACGTAGCTCAACACCACATTCCTGGATTTACAGTGCAGTGTTGTGAAGTGCTTTTTCAGTGTTGTGTGCTCCTTTAGTGTCTTTAAAGTGTTTCCCCGTGTTCCTGCACTTTTTACAAAAGAGGGAAGCCTTTTTAAGACCTATGGGAGAGCTCAAGGTTTGACATCCACACCCATTCATGTCTCGACTGGCACTGAGTGAGCCAGCCAGCCAGCCCTCTAGCCAGCCCGCCCCGAGTACACGCACGAACGAACGCACACACACACACACACACACACACACAGACGCTCACAGATATCTTCCATTTAAAGACGATTGCTCTTCTGCTCACTTATTAATTGCAGTAATTGTGAGAGAAATAAACCAGGCCATATGGAAGATCAGGAATTTATTGGGTTTTCCTCAGATACCCAACAAGCCCAACTTCAGACGGATGTCGGTGCAGTAAGTGGACTCCAAGTGGATCGGAAAGTGGATCAAGCGGCCCCACCCACCCTTAGCCCCCACTACACACGTCCGCAATCTGCCACAGGTGTCGACTTCCTTCATTTAATTCAGTTTTTGGAAGAAAACCGACGACAAGACGACATCAGGAGGCGACAGGAAGACGATGAACGAAGACGTGAAGAGAATCACAGACGTCAACAAGACAATGCCAGGTTCAGTGCCATTATCGAGTTGTTGGCACCTGTTAACCTTCAAGCAGCTACTACACCTGCCTCTTCGTCCGCAGGTGCACCTGCAGGGTCCTCTTCAACTTCTTTGCCCCCCCCCCCACAGAAAGCACTCGCTCAGAGTCCACCGCCACTCCAAGCTGATGCCTCGTTCCAGGTATTCCGTGAATGGCGTCGGAGGTGGGACGATTATTCGATGATGGTCGATTTATCAAGGTTGCCTAGGGAGAAACAACTGATCCAGATGAGGATGTGTCTCACCCTAGAGACGCAACGTATCCTGGAGCACACCCTGCAAATTCCCCACGACACAGACAAGAGTGTGAAGGACGTCTTGGATGCTTTACAGACGCATATCAAAGGCCTCCGTAACGAAGCTCTCCGTAGGAGAGAACTTCTCAGTTGTAAGCAACTGGTGGGTGAGTCGTTTGCCGATTTTTACGTACGACTCCGAGGCATCACTGAGGTGGTTGACGTTTGTCCTGGGAACTCGTTGACTTGTGAGGAAACACAGCTGAAGATGATTATCCTCATGGGCGTGCGGGAAGAAGAGCTAATTCAGAAGCTTATCTCCCTCAACACTGCCTCTTCTCTACAGGATGTTGTCACCACCTGCCGCTCTTACGAAGCCACCAGAAGTGCGACTTCTGCCATTCGTGCTCCATCTAACCAGCTGTGTGCCATCTCCGCATATAAGAAGAACAAAGGACGTGACCGGACTTCAGCTTCACATCCGACTTCAGCTTCACATCCGACTTCAGCTTCACATCCGACTTCAGCTTCGCATCAATCTTCAGCATCACTTCAGACTTCGACGCCAGGTCATTCCTGCCAGTATTGTGCTCGTCGGCATGGTTGTGAATGCCCTGCCGCTGACAGCACCTGCAATAACTGTGGCCGTCGTGGTCATTGGGCTAGGACACTGAAGTGCCCTGCCAACAACGTTCAGTGCCGCTCCTGTAGCCGCATTGGACACTATGACAAATGCTGTCAGTCACAGAAGAAGAATAATACTACTTGCAAGTCTCAGGCGGCGAAGAACAAGCGCTGTCGTCGCGTGGGGTCCTCTTCTTCCCCTGTCAGCAAGACACCTCAGCCCATCTGTGTTCACCTGTCATACGGTGACGTTACATTCCGTATCCAGATGTCTTCTGACACAGGTGCGGACGTCACAGTCATCGGCACAAGACACCTCGACATTCTGCGGATCCCTAGGAGCAGCTTGCAACCACCGTCAACTTCTACAACGCTCACCGCAGACGGTTCTACAATGGCACCTGCTCTGGGTACATTTCAGGCTACCCTCACCCTAGGTAAGCAGTCATGTTCTGCCAGGATTCAGGTCCACAAAGGTGTTCAGATGCCACTACTGTCTTATGGCCACTGTCAAGATTTGGCCATAATATCTCCAGACTTCCCTAAGCCAATTCTGGAAATAAAACATGTCAACAGATGCAAGGGGCTGCCCCTCCCACCCAATACATCACCTTCTGCAGCCAGGGAGTTCTTCCTACTGCAATTCAAGGACGTGCTGGTTTCCAAGGAGGACCTCAAGACGGCTCCACTCAAGCCAATGGCTGGCTCCCCCATGAGAATACACCTGAAGGATGACGCAGTACCTTTCGCCATCCACACACCGAGACAGATACCCTTCGCTTTCCAGAGCCAAGTTAAGAAGGAACTCAACTCTATGCTAGCCCAGGGGATCATTAAGCCTGCTGGTGACGACCCCTCGGATTGGTGTCACCCCATGGTAGCAGTCGCCAAAAACATTACTGGAGTTCGTATCACCGTCGACCTCACCAAGCTGAATAGCCAAGTTTCCCGCCCGACCCACCCTTCACCGACACCCTTCACCGCTATACGCAGTGTGGACCCGAAGGCACGGTACTTTACTACAGCAGATGCCTTATGTGGGTACTGGCAGATGGAACTTGCGGAAGAAGATCAGCACCTCACGACGTTCATCACACCGTACGGCCGATTTCAGCACTGCAGAGGACCTATGGGTTTCGCTGCTACTGGCGATGCTTTCTGCCTCCGTGGTGACATGACCCTTCAGGGTGTGGCGAACTGTGTCAAGGTCATCGACAATGTGCTCCTATATGACGAGGATTACTCCACGCATCTTGAGCGTATTCACCAGATGCTCACCAGGTACGGCAAGTACGGGATCACCCTCAACAAGGATAAGTTTGTGGTCGCCGCACCTAGTGTGAACTTCTGTGGGTACACCCTCTCAGGCAAGGGCATCTCGGCTGATCCTGGAAAGGTCAGCGCGATCCGGGACTTCCCAACTCCTGCCAACCTGACCGACCTCCGCTCGTTCATGGGCCTGGTAAACCAGTTGGCTGAGTTCACCCCCGACATCGCCGCTGCAGCACAGCCCCTACGCCCCCTGATGAGCCCCAAGAGAACATTCACCTGGACAGCTGACCATGATGAGGCATTCCGTCGCGTCAAGAAAGCTCTCCTTAGCCCACCTGTTCTCGCTTCCTTCGACCCGGCCCTGCCAGTTGTCCTCCAGACTGATGCCTCTCGCCTCTACGGGATTGGATACGCTCTGCTACAGGACCACGGCAATGGACGCCTTCGTCTGGTTCAGTGTGGCTCTCGGTTTCTAACTGACGCCGAGACTCGCTACGCCACCATCGAACTGGAGCTGTTAGCCGCCGTCTGGGCCATGTCCAAATGTAGGTTGTATCTGATCGGCCTACAACACTTCAACCTCATGACGGATCATCGGCCACTCATCCCGATCCTGAACCACTACTCCTTGGATGCGGTCGAGAATCCCCGCCTCCAACGCCTTAAGGAGAAGATCTCGCCCTACCTCTTCACAGCTGTGTGGCGTGCGGGCAAGCTGCTTTGCATCCCTGATGCTTTGTCACGAGCCCCAGTCAGCCACCCCACACCAGAGGACGAGATCGCATGTGCTGATGCTACTGCACACCTCAGGACCGTAGTGACCGTGAACGCCGTCATCTCAGAAGAGTCTCCACCGCAGGACGCCGACAGGACTCTTCAGGAACTCCGAGCCGCGGCAAGAGCGGACCCTTCGTACATCCGTCTACTGAACTGCGTGACCTCGGGATTTCCCTCCAACCGGTACGACTTACACAGCTCTTTACTCCCATACTGGAAGATGCAGGACGACCTCTATGCTGATGGCGACCTCGCCTTGTATGGAGCAAGAGTTGTGGTTCCTGCCGCCCTCCGCCGCCGCACCCTAGCCCACCTGCACGACAGCCACAGGGGTGTGGAAGCTCCGAAGCGCCGGGCGAGACAAGCGGTTTTTTGGCCAGGCATCGACTCCGACATCGCTAGTTCCGTTCAAGTCTCCGAGCCATGCCAGGTGCTGCAGCCTAGTCAGCAGCAGGAACCCCTCATGTACAACGACAACCCTACGAGGCCCTTTGAGTCCGTCTCTGCGGATTTCTTCGTTGTGGCGGGAAAGTCCTTTCTCGTCATCGCCGACCGGCTCTCAGGGTGGCCTGTTGTCGTTTCCTGCGGAGGTAACACTACTGCCTCTCATACAGTACGTATGTTCTGTCGCTACTTCCGGGAAGTTGGTGTCCCTCTCCGCCTGAGGACTGACGGCTGGCCCCAGTTCACCAGCAACGACTTCCGGGACTGCATGGAGCGATGGGGAGTTCATCATGTGGTGTCCTCGCCACATTATCCCCAGTCCAATGGACATGCCGAGGCTGCCGTAAAGTCCGTCAAGCATCTCATCCTCAAGACGGCACCCTCAGGCAACATTGACTGTGAGAAGTTTGACCGGGGTTTATTGGAATTGCGGAATACCCCCAACTTCACAGGTCGCTCCCCAGCACAGATGTTATACGGCCACCCACTACGGTCATGTGTCCCTACCCAGGTAAAGGCACAGTACTATCAGCACGCCCGACCCCTTCCCAGGTTGAGTATCGGGCAAACAGTTCGGGTTCAAGACCCGACGTCTCACCGCTGGGACAAGGTCGGGGTTGTCATGGGCTGCGGCAAGACCAGGGATTACGAGGTCCGTCTCCCTAGTGGTCGGGTATGGTGGCGGAATCGCCGCTTTCTTCGTTCAGTACCGTCCCCTAGTGATGAACCCCTCCCCCACATCCCTGTGAACCCTTGCTTGGACGAGAAAAGTAAGTCCTCATTCAGTGACCCCCCAGTTTTCCCACGTCACTCTCAAAGGCTCCTGGAAAAAGAGTCCGCTCTAGATTGCACTACGAGCGTGAGGGGGGAGGGGGGTGTAGATATATGAGACGAATATGCTGTAATATGTAACTCTGTACTATTTACCATTATTGATTCAGGTCTCTGTATTATATGTTTTATAATCATACTCCCTTTTGTCACCGAGTGTTAGTTCAGGCTTTGGGCACATGCGCGCTGTACGCACATGCGCAGATAGAGATACCCAGAGAGATTCCAAGACAGGATGCTGTTTACCCCTGTCTTAACTCCTTTTTGTGTTTGTACCAGAAATAGAACTTACGGACTTGACATCAGTGTGTTTCCTTTACCCCTGAGTGTAAGGACCACCTGAGTGTCCCACATACACGACCACAAAGTCTGCACTGAACTTTGCGAGCAGGGCACTTGACTGTGTAAGCCCAGGGACCCTGGCGGTCGCAACTTCTGCACACGCTTTGAGCAGCTGGGCACTGGGAGCATCATGCTCTCTCGCACAGCTGTTACACAAAGCTGCTGCTGAAGGTGTAGCTGAAGGGTGAGGGGTGGGGTTACCTTGATGCTTCTTACCCTTTCTGTAGGAAGACGCCGCCCTCACCTGGTCAGGTTGTGAGCGTAAAGCTGAAGTCGCACACCTGGCAGCCTCGTACGCTCGACATTTTGTAACAACATCTTGAAGGGAGGAAGTGGGGTCAAGGGAAATGAGACTTTGAACTAGCTCTTCATCTCGAACTCCCGTTAAAATGATTGTCTTGAGTTGTCTCTTCACACACTTGAGAATGTCCAGGACAAACATCAACTTCCTCTGAACACCTTTTGAGTCTTACAAAAAATGCGTCAAAAGATTCTCCATCAAGCTGCTTACATTGGAGGAGTTCTCTTCTTCTGAGTGCTTCGTTGCGCTGTCCCTTAACATGTTCTTGTATCTTGTCGAGCACGGCCTCTACCGTCAGAGTTGTCATAGGAGGCACTTGAAGTGTGTGCTCGAGAGTATGTTGTGTCTCTAAGGACAAGCACATACGAAGCTGTATCATCTGCTTAGGCTGTGGTGAACTTGACAAGTCAACCATTGTTGCACAGTCTTGCCAACATCGACGCCATTCCCGAAACATCTGATAAGAAGCGTCAGACTTCAGAGAGGGAGGCGTCTGTACTGCAGCCTTTTGAGGTGTTGTTGATCCGACTCTGGGAAATGAGGTACCAGTACCACTAGTCGTATCAACATTAGTAGTAGCAGACGAATCTTGCACAGTAGATCGTTGTGGGGAGGCTAACAGAGAAATCAAGACTTCAAATCTGGCTTGATCCTCTCTTCTTCTCAGATCATCCTCACTTCTACGTATGTCTTCGAGTTCTCTGCGTGTTTGTTCCTCTTTGTGGCGTCGTCTTTCAGACTCTTTGTACCGAATTTCTTCCTCATTTCTCCATGCAATATCGTCCTGGCGTCGAGAAGTTTCCATCCACTTAATCAGTTGAAGGAGATCTGTGGACGCATGCATCACAGGAGAGCTTGCTCGTGACGAACGAGGAGATTCTGTGGGTGACTGGGCGTTGTCATTGTGGGGAGCATGGGGCCTGAGTGTCGGTGGAGAGAGGTCTCCCACACTAAAACTCATAATCCCATCGTCCAGGGTATCGTTTTGATCCCTGTGAGACATGCCGACAGCTTCTGTACTCTATCTGTGCAAAAGACCGGGTCAGCCCCTCGTAATCTATGCACAGAATTCCAGAAGTCTACAGTAGGTCACAAGAATTGAATATATGGTGAATGCGTGTGTGTGTGTGTGTGTGTGGCGGGAGGGGAGAGGCTTGGCGCGCTGCCAACTGGGCAGAGTCAGCACACTGTCCCTCAGTTACCCTTTAACCGGAGGCGGGGGCGCACATACTGTCGGGCCGCTCCCTTAGTCATCTGACTGCACTTTGCACAGACAATTATGATTAAAATACGCAACACAGCACTTCACAAAACACTTCACTTCACAGCACAGCACTGTACACAGCATAGCACTTCACAACACTGTAATTCTAGAGGCTTGTAGTAGTCTTGCTGTAAATCCGTGATGAAGCTGAAGACGAGACGCCTTTAACACAGTCTGGGCGGGAAGGCTTGTCCACTGTATCTCATTGAGAAATAATCACTGCGCCATCTGTGTTCGTCTTGATACCTCCAAAATGTTCTATGCTACTCAAGGTATATATAAACACTTGTTATCTTAAAAGTAGGTTCTATTCTCGTACGGGAGATATATATACAGAGGGACCAAGAAGCTCACTTCCGCACCACAAGGACTGGCAGTCTTCACTCTCTCTATGTATTACTGCGCGCTTGCATGTACAGATGCCAGCATTCACAAGCTGAATACATACAGTATAAATATGATAATTTATATACATAACATGGTGCACAATAAATGGAGATATTACATAGAATTAATACATGTTCTGTAATACTTTACTATACATAATTAATAAGAGTAATATAAGGATACACAGCTTAAGGTACTTCTTTGTGTCCATATCATACAATGATCTTCCAACTATTGCTGCTACAATCACGCTGGGAATGTGTGGGGTTGAGGTCATGAGGTAGCTCTGACGCATGATTCGCCTTCCTCTTAATAAGATTGGTGGACAACACTTTCGATCTAGCGGCGAGTATAGGTTCAGAATGATTCATAGCATTGTAGGAAACACCTTTAAACGTAATAGTATTATTACGTGGATGAACATCTTTCATGTTCGTTCTAAGGGTTGGGTGACCAAGTAACCCATCAGCGGACAAATTGACTGCTGAACTACATAAAAGTCCACATAGAAGGGAGAACCACGTCTTGAAAATTTGAGTGGTAACGTCACCGTTCCGTTAATGCTCAACTAAGTACCGGATACTCCTTCGAGCTCAGCGTTACTAGGCCGCCATTTGAAGTCGCGGTTTAGGTGCCACACCTTTTACCATCCACACCCCTTGTTTGATTCCTCACGCCTACAAGGAACTAGTTAGACAAGAGCTTGACTCCATGGTTGCTCAGGGAATCATCAAGCCGGCCGGAGACGAACCTTCACCTTGGTGCCACCCTCTCGTCCCCGTCGCCAAACCTTGTGGTGGAGTACGAATCACCACCGATCTGTCAAAACTTAACCAGCAAGTTTCCCTTCCAGCCCACCCTTCACCCACACCCTTCGCAGCTGTTCGAAATGTGGACCGGAAGTCGAAGTTTTTTACAACGATGGACGCCTTATGTAGTTATTGGCAGATCGAGTTGGCCGAAGAAGACCAACACTTGACTACATTCATCACACCTTATGGGAGATATCAGTATTGCAGAAGCCCCATGGGATTTGCCGCTACGGGCGATGCATTCTGTCAACGTGGTGACGCGGCCCTTCAAGGAGTCGCGAATTGTGCCCACCTCTCCCGAATATATGAAGTTTTCACCAGATGTCGAAAGTACGGGATTACCCTCAACGCTGACAAGTTTGTAGTCGCTGCTCCATCAGTGAACTTCTGTGGGTACACTCTTTCCGCATCAGGTATCGCAGCTGACCCGGAGAAATTAAGTGGAATCAGGGATTTTCCAACCCCTGCCAACCTGACAGACCTCCGTTCTTTTTTGGGTCTGGTCAATCAGCTGGCTGAATTCACACCTGACAACTCCGCCACAGCCCAGTCGTTACGCCCCCTGCTGAGCCCCAGGAGGACATTCCTGTGGACCCCAGATCATCAAGAGGCCTTCCAGCGAGTCAAGCAAGCCCTCTTAATTCCACTTGTCCTCGCCTGTTACGACCCAGTCCTAACCACCGTCCTCCAGACTGACGCCTCCAGACTCTACAGCATTGGTTATGCCCTTCTGCAGGACTATGGCGGTGGACAACTCAGCTTAATTCAGTGTGGATCCCGGTTCCTGACGGAAGCCGAGATCCGATATGCCACGATTGAGCTGGAAATGTTGACTGTTGTCTGGGCGATGGCGAAGTGCCGCTTCTACCTGATAGGACTTCAGCACTTCACCCTCTTCACGGATCATCGCCTTCTTATACCTATTATAAATCACTACTCTTTGGATGCAGTAGAGAATCCTCGCCTTCAACGTCTGAAAGAGAAGCTCTCGCCTTATCTCTTCACGGCTGTGTGGCGTGCGGGTAAGCTGTTGTGCATCCCAGATGCCCTGTCCCGCGCCCCTGTCAGTCGCCCCACCCCAGAGGACGAGATGTTGTGTTCTACAGCAGCTGCATCCCTCAAGTCAGTAATTTCATTGAAGGCAGTCTTCACATCAGAAGAGTCTACAGCACCGGATGCAGACAAGACCCTTGAAGATCTCCACACCGCAGCCCGGGCCGACCCTTCCTACATCCGGCTCGTCGACTGTGTGTCCCAGGGATTTCCATCTAACCAATACGACCTTCATGAATCGCTACTCCCATACTGGAAGATACACGAGGACCTCTTTTGTGACGGAGACCTCGTCTTGTATGGTCCACGAATAGTCATTCCTGCTGCCCTACGCCGCTGTACCTTGACCCGCCATCACGACAGCCATCGTGGAGTGGAGGCCACCAAGCGACGGGCGAAGCAGACTGTATTTTGGCCCGGAATCGACGCGGACATTGCAAGTACTGTCCGTGCCTGTGAGCCGTGCCGGTTTCTGCAACCCAGCCAGCAACAGGAACCTTTAATGTGCGACGATAACCCTTCATGACCCTTCGCGTCTGTGTCGGCCGATTTCTTTGCAGTAGCAGGGAAGTCCTTCCTCGTAATTGCCGACCAATTGTCTGGATGGCCTGTTGTCGTCCCCTGTGGTAGTGATTCAACGGCTACTGCTACCATCCGGAATTTCAGGCATTACTTCAGAGAAGTTGGTGTTCCCCTCCGTCTCAGGACTGATGGAGGACCCCAGTTCACCAGCCACGAGTTCGAGGACTTCATGGACCGTTGGGGAGTCCGTCATGTCGTGACCTCGCCCCACTACCCCCAGGCGAATGGACACACCGAAGCCGCTGTGAAGACTGTGAAACACCTGATCCTTAAGGTGTTACCCTCAGGAAATATCGACTGCGAGGACTTCGATCGAGGTTTGTTGGAGTTATGCAACACCCCGAACTTCATCGGACGCTCCCCAGCCCAGGTTCTATACGGATATCATCTCAGGTCTTGTGTTCCTGCCCACCCGAAGTCTTTTTCTCAAGAATGACAGACCAAGACTAAGGAATGTGACCGCCGTGCAGCAGAACGAGCCGCAGATGTCGCTGCTCGGTACGACTGTCATACCCGCCCCCTTCCCGGGTTGAGTATGCCAGCAGGTCAGGATTCAAGATCCGGTATCTCACCGCTGGGATAAGGTTGGGGTTGTCATGGGTATTGGCCTGTCCAGGGACTACCAAGTGCGTCTTCCTAGTGGTAGAGTATGGTGGAGGAACCGTCGTTTCCTCTGACCTGTGGAGCTGCCTAGTGTTGACCCTTCCCCAGTTGAGTCCCCTAATGTTGATGCCGTTACAGTAAATCCGTCCCTACCTTGTGTTTCTACCCCAGTACTCCGCAGCTCCGAGCGACTCAGAAACAAAAGGTCCGCTCAAGATGAAACTATCACCGTTTAGGGGGGAGGGAGGTGTATGATATGGACACAAAGTAGTACCTTAAGCTGTGTATCTTTATATTACTCTTATTAATTATGTATAGTAAAGTATTACAGAATATGTATTAATTTTATGTAATATCTCCATTTATTGTGCACCATGTTATGTATATAAATTATCATATTTATACTGTATGTATTCAGCTTGTGAATGCTGGCATCTGTACATGCAAGCGCGCAGTAATACATAAAGAGAGTGAAGACTGCCAGTCCTTGTGGTGCGGAAGTGAGCTTCTTGGTCCCTCTGTATATATATCTTCCGTACGAGAATAGAACCTACTTTTAAGATAACAAGTGTTTATATATACCTTCAGTGGCATAGAACATTTTGGAGGTATCAAGACGAACACAGAATCGTACCTGCAGTTTTGAAGAGTACTCTCCATTACCAAAATGAGGAATACACCAAAGCAACTGTCGAATTACCCGACATGTTCACGGGCACAGATGTTGTGTGTCTCCCGGAAACGTGCAAGGTAAAAGGGCTATGGTGTGAGTCTACGTTCAGCACCATACGCCCAGGTGGCTTGAGAGACGTCCTGATACTGAATACAACAGGCGTTCAACGGATATTAAAGAAAGGATGTTATTTGTGTGATTTTCTAGTATATCACAACAATGTCGAGGTACAGCCTACAAAATTCCCAATTGGTAGTATTGTTTGGCAATACCAACAGAATCGGCAGGACAGGATAGATCAAATAGCACCACATGTTAAGGTGATCGATCATCCTCAGGGCAGGACACGCCTTTTAGAGCTGCTTGCTGACTATAGAAATATAGTAGCCTTGCCAGGGGAAAAGCTAGGTCAGACAGATTTAACATCCCATCATATAGCATTAAAGGAGGGAACAAACCATATCTACATACCAGCTTACAGACTACCTCATAACCAGTGCGCTGTAGTTCAAGATATGGTGCAGGGTATTTTGGATGAAAATGTTATTAAACATGCTAAATCCCCCTTTAATAGCCCCTTATTTCTCGTCCCCAAAAAGGATGGTGGATGGCGCTCTGTTATAGATTTCAGGCGCGTCAATGAACAAACGATCCCTGATAGGTACCCTATGCCTGTCTTGAGTGACATATTGCAATCCTTAGGTAAGGATAATGCAATATTTACCAACTCAGATTTGCTTAGTGGGTATTGGCAGATACCACTCGATGAGAAACCACGGGAGGTGACGGCGTTCAATACGCCCCTGGGCCACTTTGAGTTCCTCCGGATGCCATTTGGTCTCAGAAATGCCCCACTAACATTTCAACGAATGATCAACACCCTCTTTGCCGGATTGATTGATACCACAGTCTGCGCTTATTTGGATGAACTAATAGTAGTCAGTAAGGACGTTGATTCCCATCTGATTAAACTGCGTGAAGTTTTGGAAAAACTTTCCACAGCAGGTCTTAAAATTAAACTCTCGAAGTGTGAGTTTTTAAAATCGAGAATCCATATCCTTGGTCATGTAGTTGACGGTGAGGGCATCCACACAGTAGATGATAAAGTCAAAGCTGTATCTCAGTTCCCACGTCCTACCTCAGTTGATCATGTGCGTAGTTTTCTTGGGTTATCTGGATATTATCGTTCTTTCATTAAGAACTATGCAACATTAGCATCGCCCCTAACAAGATTGCTCAAAAAAGATGCAATGTTTATATGGGACGCTGAACACGAAAATAGTTTTGCGGCATTGAAGATAGCGCTTACCAATGCCCCTGTTCTAGCATTCCCAGACTACACTCAACATTTCACTCTCTGTACTGACGCTTCCGGACTTGGAGTAGGAGCCGTGCTCATGCAAGAAGATACGCGTAGGAAGTTTAGTGATAGCTTTTGCAAGTCGCAAGCTTATTGATGCTGAAACACGTTATTCGGTGACGCATTTAGAAACGTTAGCCGTTGTGTGGGCACTTAAAAAATTTAAAGACATTATCTTTGGATATAAGATAACTGTTTTTATTGATCATGCGGCAGTAACTGAGCTGTTCCATGGCAGAAACTTATCAGGCTGATTAGCACGCTGGTATCTGACAATTCAACAGTTTGACCCCGAGTTTAGATATTTACCTGGGAGGGCGAATGTTGTCGCCGACGCTCTGTCAAGAAATATAGCCCCAGTAATGCCTGTATCAACCTTCACTCTTTCTCAACTGGAAGATGAGCAACGACGCGACCCATTATGGTCAGCAGTCATTTTTGCTCTCGAAACAGGAGAGGAAGTTAAACTCCCGAAATTAATTATTCCCTTAAGTCAGTTTTATTTACCACATTACATACTCCATAAGTCGAAAAAGACGCCAGAGGGTAATGTTTCTCAAATAGTCGTACCTGACACGTTGTGTAAAGCGGTAGTAACATTGCTCCATGATGTCCTACAGGCAGGTCACCAGGGTCGTGACAAATGCCTAGCGGAATTACGAAAGAAGTATTTCTGGAACACTATGAAGAATGACATAGAATTACACATTGCTAATTGTTTGGCATGTGCTCAACATAAAGGCTCTACAGGATCACCAGCCCCGATTCTACAATATCCTACACCAGACCGTCCGTTTGACACAGTCGCTATTGACTTGTTACAACTCCCCAAGAGTCATCAGGGATCAACGTACGTCTTTGTGTGTGTGGATCATTTTTCCAGGTTCGTGGTCTTGGATCCACTAAAATATAAAACGGCCGATGCTGTGGCCTATGCATTAGTGATGAATCTTATATGTCCATATACTACGCCTAAAGTTCTGCTCTCTGACAATGTGGCAGAGTTCAAGAATCAGCTAGTAGCGCAAATATGTGCGCAATATAGAATTAAACAAAGTTTTGTGACATCTTATCATCCACAGGCTAATGGACTTGTTGAGGGAACCAATCGCAAAATCCTTGAGATACTGAGTCCGATTGTCAGTGATTTGCAATACGCATAGGAAGATTAGTTACCACAGGTTGCAGCGTCTATAAATGGGTCAATTAATAGCTCTACGGGCAAATCACCCTACTACATTGTCTATGGTACAGATAAACGTCTACCAAACAAATTCGTGTCTTTACGGATATTCATACCCAAGTCCGACCACATTTAGCGGCGTCGCGCGCCGAAATGATCATCAAGCAACATAAACATGCTAAACCTATCGCATTAAACGTAGGAGACGCTGTTATGGTGAGAGAACCGGAAAGGAACTCCAAGCTTTCGGCTAAATTTTTAGGTCCATTCCGCATTATTGCTAAAGAATCAGGCAACAAATTTAAAATTTGGAAGCCTAATGCACAGATTGCAGATGTCGTGCATGCGGATCGTCTTAAAAAGACCCATGAGAATTTATTACCTCAAGTTGATGATGATATGATAGACACCTCTTTACAGACTGTACAGAAGCAGATTGTTCCTAATGACTATTGTATTAAACTTCGTTCTGTAAGTAGATGTTAAACCGTGCGTAATCTCTTACAGAATGGCTTGGAACATAACTGTGTTGCTTCTACTGTGTTGTTGCACCGTTGTGTTGACAGACATGTCCACATCAGTCCTCAAACCTGGTGCACTAGTTGCACCTCTCGGACGCGTTCTCATAGTTGAGGACGTGGTGAACATCAAGTATGAACTCCATCCACTGCTCCAGCTTCCGCGTCAGATGGACAACGTCGACGCCCAACTACAATCAGCATTAGACATCCTTCATGGTCTCAGCGCAGCTTCTAATGAGTCGACGATAGTTTCCCAATCTATTGACCTTCTACACTTTGCGTCTCCAGAACCTTCGCAAGCATCTCGTCGATGTTGGGAAGAATTTACCTGCATCTCAAATGGATCTTGCTAAAGAAGTGCATTCTCAGACACGACGAAAAAGGGGTCTCATTAATTTTGTGGGTCATATCCAAAGCACTTTGTTTGGCACGACAACGGCCGATGATGTAGCTAAATTGGGGGACCGAATGAACATTGTCGTTCAAGCTGTATCTCAAAAGAATCGTGTTGTTTCTCAAACCTTTCATGCGATTACTGCTTTAGAATCAAAGGTTAATGCAATAATATCGGAATCTAACCAAGTTTCGAGGATTGTTAATAGGTTACAGAACACAGTCCCGACGTTAGAATGGCTCCTTTATTTCACAGAATATTTGCATGCTGCTGAAATTTCAATTCAAAAAATTGTAACCTCTAAAAATGAACTAATTGACAGCATTGTAGATGCAGGGATAGGACGTGTGGACGCAAAGCTTGTGCCTGTGCAGACGCTTCTTGACGCTTTACAGATAACCAAGTTGCAGTATCAATTAACTCCTATTTTTAATGACAATGAGGTTGAATATTATTACCCGGTGTTGGAGTCGACTCTCACGCACAACGCTAACCTGATCCACATTCCTATGCGAGGGCAACATGAGTTTCATGCATGGCATTTAGAGCCCTTCCCCTGGTTTGTTAACGACACACTGTAGAGGCCTAAAGAACTTTTCCTAATAGATGAAGATTATTCTTTATTTTCAAAAGAGGATCCTAAGGTACTGTCACGGTGTAAGTCGTCTTATCTACACCTACACGTATGTCCAGCCTACATGTTCGCATTTATTCCTGCTGCAGAGGGAATATGTGAATTGGCAGCATACAACCAAATGTACGCACAGCGCTAGCGCAATGCAGTTATAGGCCAGTTAGTCTAAAGACTGTGTTCAACGCTCATCTTCACAATGTGCAGTACTTGTTCTTTCCAAATCATACTACTGTTATTTTAAAATGCCATGATGGTGTTAAGCAACTAGTTGTGAAAGGGCATTACAAGGCTCCGGATTACTGTGAAATCACTTGTGGTACATTACTGACCTTGCCTACTCATCAACACTTTGCTTTAAATATAAAACTCAAGTCTGCTTTAATTCAACTTCCTGTCATGAATTTCACTATAAAGGATATTCAAATAGTTTCAGAGAAATCAAAAGTTTTAGCATTCTTGAAAGAGACACATTTTGCTGATTTGAGTAAAAATTTGCCATTTTATCTATGACGGGAAATTGCCATACCAAGCCTTACAATTCCCTCAATTATGTTAATTTTGGCAATTATGTTTCTGTTCTGTTATTATAAGGCAGTGTCATCCAAAATGAACGTTGTTCGTAACATATTAACCCGTAAGACACTAAAGTTTAGGTCCCCTGTAGTAGCTGATACCCCTAAAGTAGTAGATTCCCCAGCTTAGTGTCTACACATCAGTTTATAACATGGTTAGGGTTGTCTAGGATGTATTGTACTCTGTGAGCTTAGTTAGGCCTCACGGAGCTCGGCGGGTAGGTGAGCGAGTGATGTAATGGGCCCCTGTCTCATCAACAGAACATATTATATAAATGGGTCAATACATCTGATATTATATTCAGATTCACCACCATGTAACTTTCCACTGTCTATGAGTGAGACATGAGTTGAACACGTGAACGGTAGCTTCCCCAAGAGGGACAAGCCCATATGTCAGCATCTATGTAAGTGCGCACAAGCGACGCTCCTAGCTCAGTCACTCAGATCAACTAATATCGAAAGGACGTGATCTACGTTTATATTTACATAAACGCCGTCCTCTTTCTCGTTCACTCATAAATAGTGGAACTTACGGTTGATCTACACTCAGGAATTATAGACATAATCCTTTTATAATAAAACAAGGAACTTCAATTGGGTCTCGTTACTAAAACCTCAATATCTAATATATGTGAACAACCCAGTTAATTGGGGGATTAACGGACGGATTCAACTGCACAATCGTTTTTCATCAAACTTGGTGGAAAAATCTCAAAAAATTCGTAGAGTGGAACAAACCTGGTCCCATATCGATAGTTTCTTTAGGAAGCCATTAATTAACCATTTTATTTATGCTGGAAAACAATGCAAGTCTACGGACTTGGCGCACCCTCATTCGCTGTAAGCTGTCAGCCCACGATTGCAGTTATCATACGGCTCCCTCCTCCTCCCCCACTTTTTTCTTAGCCGAATTTTTTTAATGTTGTTTGGATTAGTAAAGGAAGGAAGAGGAGTAAATAGAAGAATAAAGAAGGGGAAGTTAGAGATAACAGGTGGGGGAGATGAGTTTCATCATGCGTCTGGATGCGCAGTTTCAACGTTACCAGACGACCTTACTGCTACAGTGTATACTTATTCCACTGTGCATGGAAAAGGAGAAGAGATAAAAAGATAATAACAGGAATGCGTGGAGAAGATGACTACAATAGACACAGGGTGAATATAGACAGTGAAACAGACAAGAGGTTGACAAAAATAGACAGATTCATACATGCACAAATAGACAATATGGCAACTAACATGACAGACAGACAGCTGACTGACTGGTTCACATTAGATAAACAGGCAGACACATGCCAACAACGGATAAGACAGACAGATTTCTCGACACAAAGAGTACAGGCGGGCTTACATTCAAACACCACGCAGACAAACAGACAGTTGGGATGCCAATAGAGAGGACGGATAGACTTGAGACAGATTAGAAGGAATTTATAAACAAGAATAACACCAAATTGACCATAGCTGCGACAGTGAGGGTAGGAGGTCTTACATCCACTCGCTTAAATAATAAGATGCATTGAAAACTAACACCCTCGCGAAGAAAGAACATCGATGGTCGTCAGTCATGTGAGATGGGCCTAAAACTGACTAACGTACATGGTGACTAGGATGACTTAACACAGATGATGACTTAAGCAGATGGTGCCTAATCTAACTAGAATCAAGGCCACTTCTCTTCATAATATAATTTATCTCGGAATGATCATCGATGATTCATAATTCTTTAACTAATTATTCTAACCTTTATTCTATTCCTTCTTATAGTATATTAGATACTGTAAGTATCACGACCACGACCATGAGTATAACAACCACAACCATGATTATAACAACCAGGACTATGAATATAACAACCAGGACCATGATTATAACAACCACGACCATGATTATAACAACCACGACCATGATTATAAGAACCACGACTATGATTATAACAACCAGGACCAAGAATATAACAACCAGGACCATGATTATAACAACCACGACCATGATTATAACAACCACGACCATGATTATAACAACCACGACCATGATTATAACAACCACGACTATGATTATAACGACCATGATTATAACAACCACGACTATGATTAAAACGACCATGATTATAACAACCACGACTATGATTATAACAAGCAACACCATGAATATAACAACCACGACCATGATTATAACAACCACGACTATGATTATAACAACCACGACGATGAATATAACAACCACGACTATGATTATAACAACCACGACTATGATTATAACAACCACGACCATGAATATAACAACCACGACCATGATTATAACAACCACGACAATGATTATCAAAAGCACGACCATGAATATAACAACCACGACTATGATTATAACAACAACGACTATGATTATAATAACCATGACCATAATCATAACAACCACGACTATGATTATAACACCCACGACCATGATTATAACAACCACGACCATGATTATAGCAACCACGACCATGATTATAACATCCACGACCATGATTATAACAACCACGACTATGATCATAACCACGACCATGATTAAACAATCACGACCATGATTATAACAACCACTACCATCTGGAAAACTATGTCGTTGTACGCTGTCATCCGGACGTTGGTTGTGCGCTAGCCAAGCACGAGCGTTCGAACTTTCACGCCGGTAAACTGTACCACCGAACTCGCCACCGGGCACGAAGGGCTCACGACCACTTGTGTTTAACTAATCTATTTACATTCTTTTCATCTGTTTTCGAATCAGTAGACGAGGGGCACATTATGATGTGGTATATCTCGACTTTAGCAAAGCCTTCGACAGAGTCCCCCACGAAAGGCTAATAAGAAAAGTGGAGGCTCATGGCATTAAAGGAGATATTATAAAATCGATTAGGGCCTGGTTACAGGACGGGAAACAGCGAGTGAGTATTAACGGCACTAAATCCCATTGGAGCAACGTCACTAGTGAAGTTCGCTAAGGCTCATATCTTGGACCATTATTATTTTCTATATACATAATCGATATAGATATCGGCGTAGACAGCAACATAAGTAAATTTGCTGATGACACTAAAATAGGGCGTGTAATTAAATCTGACGAGCTTATAAAAAGAGCTTATAAGAACAGGCGACAAAACTCGTCCACTACTCACTCTATTTCCAAACAATGTTGACCTATTTCGCGCCTAAATCTAAATTTGTCTAATTTAAAAACATTGCTACTCGTTCGGATAGTTTGAGTACCTTTGAAATGTCCCCTTTGCTTAGCCCTGACTTTCATTTATACACCTCTATCATATCGCCCCTCACTCTACGTCTCACGAGGGAGTGCAAATTAAGATGCTTTAACCTGTCTCTGTACTCAAGGTTCCTAATGCCCGGGATTAGTCTTGTCATTTTCCTTTGAATTCTGACCAAGGATTCTATATCCATTCTGTAATACTGTGACCAGAATTGAACTACGTAATCCAAGTGAGGTCACACAAGCGCAAGATATAATTTTAGGATGACCTTGCTAGTCTTGTAACTAGCACTCCTTTGTATGAACCCAAATACTTTATTAGCCTTGTTTCGAGAAAATACACATTATTTACTTGGCTTAAGATTCCTTCTTATCATTACTCCTAAATCTGACTGTCGGACTTCTCAATAACATCGCTGTTCATCTGGTATCTGGTTTCCCTGTTAATATCACCTCCACTAAGTGCTTTACATTTGTTCACATTAAATTTCAACTGCCATTTTTCAGACAATGAGAAAAATTTGTTTAGATCTCTTCTAGTTTGGCGGAGTCCTCGTCAGATTTAATTGCACGCCCTATTTCAGTGTCATCGGTAAATTTACTTATTTTGCTGTC
>CAUDMG010001664.1:57500-66528 GCA_958450375.1 Homarus gammarus | reverse complement strand
CCAAGTCATCTTCAACAACACCTGTGATAACTCCTTTACAAATCCTATACAGGTATTTCTGATCCCAGGACAGATCTTTCTCCACTTCATCATTAAACACAGGGAAATCAGGGAAACTGACTGGCTGGAAGGCGACAACTGGAAGCTCAGACAAAGACTCCTTGATCTGCTTTCCAATGGGACCACGCCAATGCTCAGGACCACTTGGTTTACCATCATAGTGATAAAAAACTGCGCGGAAAGGCAGCTCATTTCCGTGAAGCTGACATATGAAATAATGGAGCGGGTGACCAAGTAACATTTCAAGATGATGAATGACTCCATTTTCTGATCCTACATTTACATTGGTTCCATCACAACCAACACACACAATGGGCTGCTGGGTTAGATTTTTCTCCACCAGAAACTCGTGAATAGTTTTGGCAATCTGCTTTCCGTGTCCAGTCTTGGGAGTCACATGTGTGAGATATTCATTGCCAGGCTCAACCATGATGACATAATGATCTTTCACCATCATCCTCGAACTCCATTTCTCGGTCTTCTCATTCTTTATCATCACACGAGTGGCGGTCTTCTTACCATCAAAATAGAGTGACGTCAAATTATCTAAACTAGCCATCTCAATTTCTTGCCTCTTAAATCGGTATTTTTGTCTCGCATCCCGCAGCTTATGTGGTCCAATAACCTGACTCTTGTCATCCTTTGTGATAATGCCATAGTCAGTTAAGGTGGCAGTAGCAATGGCAGCTCCAGCATAATCACTAATCAAGTATCGGTCACAAGCCGCACCCAGTGTAGGGAGTCTTGTCCGGTTCTGTGAACTGGTGTCTGTCAGAGCCCTTGGATCAGGGACAAAATCAGCATCAGTATTGACGAGAGGAATATCTCTTGAATCATCTGAATTATCCTCAACATAAGGAATATCTCCAGCTACCAGATATCTATGTTTTTACTCAAGCTGTCTCCTAACTCTGTCCGCATCATGCTTCTCTCTTGCCGTCACTCTGTCCCACATCTTCGTCACTTTCATGTCAACCCCTGCAATCTTCATCTTCCTATCACCTCGCTGGTCAAGGAGAAACTGCACCTCACGTTTGGGAACTTTTATAACACAATTACATGCCAGGTGATATCCGTCACACTCCTTAACTATGCACCTCACATCCTGACAGGAGGCACGGGGACAATAACAGTTACAGATATCAAACAACTCTTTCATTTCTACCTGAAATGCAGCTTAGCGGTAACTATTTGAATAATTTCAAGTGCGCCAACTTACCCAGGTCTCCCCTACATTACAGTACAGTAACACAACATTGAGAAATGAAATGAGAAAAGGCTGATAATCAATATAGACATAGCACCATACTCATCTGCAACAAGACAACTTAAATGAAATAAGAGATATGAAAAAAAAGTTGATAAACACTGAACAGAACATTGCACCGCCACAGCGGCTGTTTGGCTAGTACTGTAGGTAAATTTAAAAATTTCAGTAGAAAATGCGGCAGACTAAACCTCGACATATCAGCTTCAAATTTGGCATGGAGTCTTAGATATGTATAAGGAACAATGCCTGAAGAGTGCAGCTTTGAGCAAAATTTCACTGCCCCCTACAGTACACACACACACACACACACACACACACACACACACACACACACAGTACACACACACACACTTTACAGACACAGTACACACACACACACACACACACACACACACACCATACAGACACAGTACACACACACACACACACACACAGTACACACACACACACTTTACGGACACAGTACACACACACACACACACACACACACACACACACACACACACACACACACACCATACAGACACAGTACACACACACACACACACACACACACACACACACACACACACACACACACACACACACTCACTCACTCTCTCTCGTCTTAGAAGCTAGAGTTAAGAGTGAGTTAACTGGTCGTGGAGTTAAGTGAAGAAGCTGGCTGCCTGCATGAAGCCTCTCAGGTAATATCGGGAAGCCTTTGAGACACATTTCAAATTCAAATTCAATTAGTTAAGGCTGATGGCTAGTGAGACATGTACTGGCGGTGAAGGAGGAAGAGGAGGAGGGTGAAGGAGGAGGGTGAAGGAGGAGGAGGGGAAATGGAGGAGGGTGAGGATGAAGGAAGATGAGAAGGGTGAAGGAGGAGAAAGAGAAGGAGGATAATGAGGGTAAAGGAGGATGAGGAAAGGGTGAAGGAGATGGAGGAGGGGGAAAATGAAGGAGGAGGAGGAGGAGATGGAGTTTGAAGGAAGTGGAGTCGGAGGGTGAAGGAGGATGAGGAGGATGAAGGAGAATGAGGGGGAGGGTGTAAGAAGATAAGGGGGAGGGTGAAGGAGTAAGCGAGGGTGAAGGAGGATAAGAAGGATGGTGAAGGTGAAAGAGTTAGATGAGAAAGATGAGGAAGAAGAGTATACCAGAAGAAGTAAGGAAGAGACAGACAGACAGACAGACAGACATTGAAATATATTTGTAGTAGTTCCTGGTAACGAGTGATAGTGACGTCACCATGGGTAGTGACGTCATCATGAGTTGTGACGTCACCATGAGTTGTGACGTCACCATGGGTAGTGACGTCATCTTGAGTTGTGACGTCACCATGGGTAGTGACGTCATCAAGGTGTGCACAAAGCTATTAGGAAAAAAAAGTGATATATTTTTTGCCCTTATTTATATTATTCTTTATTTATCACTCTTTTGTTATCTCTTTTATCTGCTTGATCTTTCGTAAGCCATTGCTTGCTAAACCCGCCCAGGTGTGGCAGGTAATTAACATCTCAGGTAAGGTAAGAGATGTTGAGTGATGGGGTTAGTAGTTGTGGGTTAATTAGTGTAACAGGTGATGGGTGCTGCAGGTGAGTTGTTGTGAATAAGGTGTGTTCTTGTGTGAGGTGAGTGAAGGGTGAGAGGAGAGAGAGAGAGAACATAAGAATGGTGGAAACTGCAGCGGGCCTATTGGCCCATACTGGGCAGTCCCGTTTACACCCAACCCCTATTGCTCATATAACCATCCAACCTATGTTTGAAGCTATGCAGCCTATTCGAGTTAATGATGATATTTTGTAACTTGTTCCATCCATCCACTACTCTGTTTCCAAACCAGTGTTTACCTATTTCACGCCTAAATCTAAATTTGTCTAATTTAAAACCATTGTTACGAGTTCGCTCCTGGTTGGATAGTTTGAGTACCTTTGTAATGTCCCCTTTGTTTAACCCTGACTTCCACTTATACACCTCTATCAGGTCGCCCCTCGCTCTACGTCTCTCGAGGGAGTACAAATTAAGATGCTTTAACCTGTCTCTATACTCAAGGTTCCTAATGCCCGGGATTAGTCTTGTCATTCTCCTCTGAATTCTTTCCAAGGATTCTATATCCATTCTGTAATACGGTGAAGAGGAGAGAGAGAGAGAGAGAGAGAGAGAGAGAGGTAGGTGTGTGAAGCGGTTCTTGCACCTGACAGCAGATCATCAACATGTTAGCTCCTTCCTCACTCGGGAGTTGAAGTCTCTTGATGAGTTATTACTTCAAGGTGCTGCTCACACACACACACACACACACACACACACACACACACACACACACACACACACACACACAGAGCGCCTATCCCTTTGTTTTCCTCTCCTTCCCTCTCCCCGCCTCATCTCCTTTCCCCTCCCTCACCACTTCCCTTTTCATCCCACCCAGTTTCCCTTTCGTCCTTCCCACTCCCCCCTCGCCTCCTCCTCCTCCCGGCCAACAAGACGGGAAGCAGCATCTCGGTCACTATACTCTAGGGAAGAGGTCAGAACTCACACACACACACACACACACTCTTTCAGCTGGCAAAATACGAGTATATTGTGTATGTAGTATATAAAAAAATTACAGTAAAAGAACAATAGAAAATACAGTATGGTCTCTCTCTCTCTCTCTCTCTCTCTCTCTCTCTCTCTCTCTCTCTCTCTCTCTCTCTCTCTCTCTCTCTCTCTCCTAATTATTTTTGCCAGATGCGTCTTAAAAAGTGGCAGCAATTGAGGGCTTGGCAGAAGAGCTTCAGTAATCACGTAATTATAGGACTCTGTGTGTGTGTGTGTGTGTGTGTGTGTGTGTGTGTGTGTGTGTGTGTGTGTGTACATTTAACTTCAGTAGTGATTGCTATTTACTACTAGTGCTATTCAATATTTTATTTGTATGAATTTCAGTTATCAGTATTTACATGTTAAAATATTATTGGTTTTTTTTTTCCATCGTACAAAAAATTAATATATTCTGTGATGTAATTATTTTTTGGTCCTATACAACTTTTATTTTGTATTTTATTGTATTTTATTGTATTTTAATTGTATTTAGTGTATTTTATGACTATTGATGACAAGATGTATTGTTGAAACATTACCTAATAATTATGTGGCTGTTAATCATCCTAATGTATAAGTATATATATGTATCAATGTTTTATACCTATGTAAACACCATGTATATATTATAATGGGTTGTAAAGTCAGTTGTTGTATGTTTAATGTATTGTAGGTTATGGTTGTTGTTGTTTTTTGTATTCCTGGTTGTATTAAATGTTGGTTCCTGTATTGTATATTTGTTATGGGTAGTTATGTATTTACCTTTTTGCAGGTGTGTGTATATTTGAGTATTGGTTAATGAAGAAAGTAGGTACGTTTATTTTTAATTCTTTAGTTACGAAATAAAATTCATTGACTGAACTTTTGAGAATCCTGGTGTTGGGAGAATAGGGGAGGCTAGGGCAAGGAGGGAAGGAAGGCAGGGAGGGCAAGGAGGGAGGAAGGCAGGGAGGGCAAGCAAGGAGACAGGCAGAGTAAGTGGAGAGGGAGAGAGGGGGGGGGGGAAGAAAGACAAGGAGGAGCAACGAGGGAGGGTGGGCAAGGAGACGGGAAAAACTAGAAGGGAGGGCAAGGGAGAGAAAGAAGGATGATGGGCAAGAAGGGAGGGAGAAAGGACTAGGGGGAAGAAAAGGAGGGATGAAGAACTAGGAAGGAGGGAGACCGAGAGAGAAAGAGGGAGGGGACAAGGGGGAGGAAGGCAGGGAGAGAAAGAGGGAGGGGGAGGAAGGACTAGTAGGGAGGGGGACAGGGAGAGAAAGAGGGAGGGGACAAGGGAGGGAGGGCGCCACAAAGAACTGTTATCTCGCTTCGTTCTTATGGATTTCCAGACAGATTGGCCAAGGAAAAGTTTGAGTGTTCTTTGTTATGTGTTGAGGCTCGGGTAGTGGCAGGTTCAGGTAGTGGCAGGTTCGGGTAGTGGCAGGTTCAGGTAGTGGCAGGTTCGGGTAGTGGCAGGTTCGGGTAGTGGCAGGTTCGGGTAGTGGCAGGTTCGGGTAGTGGCAGGTTCGGGTAGTGGCAGGTTCGGGTAGTGGCAGGTTCGGGTAGTGGCAGGTTCGGGTAGTGGCGGGTTCGGGTAGTGGCGGGTTCGGGTAGTGGCAGGTTCGGGTAGTGGCAGGTTCGGGTAGTGGCAGGTTCGGGTAGTGGCAGGTTCGGGTAGTGGCAGGTTCGGGTAGTGGCAGGTTCGGGTAGTGGCAGGTTCGGGTAGTGGCAGGTTCGGGTAGTGGCGGGTTCGGATAATGGTGGGTTTAGGTAGTGGCGGGTTCGGTTAGTGGTGGGTTCGGGTAGTGTGGCGGGTTCGGATAATGGTGGGTTTAGGTAGTGGCGGGTTCGGTTAGTGGTGGGTTCGGGTAGTGGCAGGTTCGAGTAGTTACGGGTTCGGGTAATGGCAGGTTCGGGTAGTGGCGGGTTCGGGTAGTGGCAGGTTCGGGTAGTGGCAGGTTCGGGTAGTGGCAGGTTCGGGTAGTGGCGGGTTCGGGTAGCGGCAGGTTCGGGTAGTGGCAGGTTCGGGTAGTGGCGGGTTCGGGTAGTGGCAGGTTCGGGTAGTGGCGGGTTCAGATAGTGAGAGTTTAGGTAGTGGCGGGTTCGGATAGTGAAAGGTTCAGGTAGTGAGAAGTTCAGATACAATAGCAGATATTATCATACCTGTCATTGTTGTGAAGGTCTGGCACCAGTTCATCAGTGGCTGGCTGGGCTGTTGTGTTGTTGTATTGCGATGTATGATGTTGTGTTGCATTGCGTTCTATCGTGTTGTGTTGCATTTCATTGTATTTTCCGTATTGTATTATATTGCGTTGTTACCTTGTGAGAAAAAGACCCCTTATCATAGGGAACTTCCACTCAGACTTCTCCAGTTTCTTATTGTTTACGAGGAGGACTGATTGACAGCTGCTGGCGAGGGATTTAAAAGTGGTTGATGAGGAGAACTTGTTGGCAACACTTGGAGGCGGGGCATGGAGAGGGGTGGGTGTGAGGGGGGTGGGTGTGAGGGGGAGGGGTGTGGGGGGGAGGGGTGTTTAGATGAGGCTGATGAGAAAGAGGAACTGGCAACTTTTGGTGGTGGGGATTTGGAAATGGTTCAAGAAGGGAGACTAGTTGGCAACTTTTTGGGGGGGAATATAAAAAGTGGTATCTGGCATCACCTCCTCCTCCTTGCATTAAAGAAAACGGCGTGTGTGAGAGGTTAGAACCGGTGACTCTTGTGGGATTAAAAAAAGGAGTTTTTTTTCTTTAATATGATAAACTCGCAACTTTTGTGGTATTTACCGCGTGGTTATTATTAGTAAAGTGAAGACTCCATATAGCGGACTTCTCTTTATATATATTCCGTTAGCTTGGGGGTTTCACTTCAAATAAACCCTCGATATAACGGATTGTCTGCTAAATAGAGGTGTCACTGTACTTTTATCACTGTTCTTCTTTCTACCATCAATACCAGTGTCTCTTTTACCTCCTCCACCATCATTATCACCATCATTATCACCATCACCAACACCATCACCACCACCATCATCATCATCATCACCATCACCATCATCATCATCATCACTACCACTCTCACCCTCCTCCCCCCATCACTGCCACACACACACACACACACACACACACACACACACACACTGTCTTAACTCACTGCTAACATAAGCTTCCCCAAAAAAAAAATTCAACGATATACAGAGAATAGACATAATTACCCAAGTTATGTATTCAACAAAGTCCGCCTAATGTTGATTGTGAGCCTTTAATTCAGAGGAAAACACCCTATTAGCCACAGAGAACGAGCTCGACCAATCAGAAAGAAGAATGGGGCCACAGAAAACGAGGGTAGCCAATCAGCGAGCGGAATTAGCCCCTGCCTCACCTAATTTTCCCCGACGTCAAGTAAGGTTTTCAAGAATAATGCCAACTTGGTAAATATCTATACCCCCCCTTCCCCTTCCTCTCTCCATTACCTCTCCCTCCCCTCCCTCCCTCCCACTCCTCTCTCCAACCCTCCTCCTCTCCCACTCCCTCCTCCCTCTCCTCCACTCTCCACCCCTCCCTCCTCTCCAACCCCTCCCTCCCTCCCTCCCACTCCTCTCTCCATTACCTCTCCCTCCTCTCCCACCTCTCCCTCCCTCCCCCTCCTCTCTCCATTACCTCTCCCTCCTCTCACACCCCTCCCTCCCTCCCACTCCTCTCTCCATTACCTCTCCCTCCTCTCCCACCTCTCCCTCCCTCCCCCTCCTCTCTCCATCACCTCTCCCTCCTCTCCCACCCCTCCCTCCCTCCCCCTCCTCTCTCCATTACCTCTCCCTCCCTCCTCCTTCACCCCACCTTGGCTTGTATTCGCTTCCAATTAATTAAATTCTTCACGCCGGGTCGTCTACGATTTAAAAAACGCTCCAGCACTCGCATGAAGTGGCCAGACCCCCAGCGAGGAGTGTCTTGCTTCACTCACCCTCTCCCTAGGATACCATGAGCCGGATTCATTAACAAATTAAAACTCGTGGTGGTAAACTGCGATAAGGGATCACTATTTCAAAGTGTTTTCTCTAAGTCTATAATGGTTTTGTGTTTATTAAGAGGTAAACCACTTTAATAATAATATGTTCCAGGAGTGTAAATAGTGATACGTAAGAGCCTCCTTCATGCGACTTACAGTATTAAACGATCATTATGTTTACTGATATTAAAATAACAGTTTATTAAATATTAAAAAGTCTTATGCCTTGAATATTATACCGAGTTATTTTTGTCTATATATATAAGACCAGGTGATAATACTTATTAGATTAATATATGACGGAGGGAAGAGTTATTTTTTATTACAAGAACAGGAGGAAAATATATGTTTTTGATTATATATATGAAGAATTTATATAAGGTCTTAAAGGTTTATTAGACGATAAAAGAACTGTTAATTTTTTTTAGTTTTAAGAAAAGTTAACATGAAAACTAACTAAAGAAATATATTATTACCTGGATAGTCTTGTTGTCACGTGCAGGTGTATTAATACGAGTCTATCAATATATTAGTGTAAATCTCAGGTGAGTGTTTAGGAGGTGGGTCAGGTACTCTCTCTCTCTCTCTCTCTCTCTCTCTCTCTCTCTCTCTCTCTCTCTCTCTCTCTCTCTCTCTCTCTCTCTCTCTCTCTCTCTCTCTCTCTCTCTGCTGGCCCTGAGGGGGATGTGTCAAGTCAGCTAAGTTGATTTTGGACTTTGCTCAGGAAATTGGGGGAGAGGAAGAGCTTCGGGGTCCCTCAAGCCCTTTCTCTTCTCTTACACCTCCCTCCCTCCTCCTGCACCTCCCTCACTCCTCCTGCACCTCCCTCTTTCCTCCTGCACCTCCATCCTCCCCCCCTCCTCCTCCTCCTCCTACACCTCCATCCTCCTCCTCCTCCATCTCCATCCTCCATCCTCCCCCTGCACCTCCATCCTCCCCCCTCCTCCTCCTCCTCCTCCTCCTTCACCTCCATCCTCCTCCTCCTCCTCCTCCTCCTCCTCCTCCTCCACCTCCTCCCCCCTCCCCTTCCTCCTCCTCCTACACCTCCTCTTACACCTCCTCCACCTCCTCTTCCTCCTACACCTCCCTCCTCTTACACTTCCCTCTTCCTCCTACACCTCCCTCCTCCTCCTCCTCCTCCTCCTCCTCCCTCT
>CAUDMG010001664.1:25000-52500 GCA_958450375.1 Homarus gammarus | reverse complement strand
GGGAGGGTAGGGGAGGGGTAGGGTAGGGGAGAGGGGGTAAGGGAGGGTAGGGTAGGGGAGGGGAGGGTAAGGTAGGGTAGGGGAGAGGAGAGTAGAGGAGGGTAGGGGAGAGGAGAGGAGGGTAAGGTAGAGTAGGGGAGGGTAAGAGAGAGGAGAGGAGGGTAGGGGAGGGTAAGGTAGGGTAGGGGAGGGTAAAGGAGAGGAGAGGAGGGTAAGGTAGAGTAGGGGAGGGTAAAGGAGAGGAGGGTAGGGGAGAGGGGGTAAGATAGGGTAGGAGAGGAGAGGAGGGTAGGGGAGAGGGGGGTAAGGTAGGGTAGGGTAGGGGAGAGGAGAGGAGGGTAGGGGAGAGGGGGGTAAGGTAGGGTAGGGGAGAGGAGAGGAGGGTAGGGGAGAGGGGGGTAAGGTAGGGTAGGGGAGAGGAGAGGAGGGTAGGGGAGAGGGGGGTAAGGTAGGGTAGGGGAGGGTAAAGGAGAGGAGGGTAGGGGAGGAGGGTAGGGTAGGGTAGGGGAGAGGAGAGGAGGGTAGGGGAGAGGAGGGTAAGGTAGGGTAGGGGAGAGGAGAGGAGGGTAGGGGAGAGGGGGGCAAGGTAGGGTAGGGGAGGGTAAAGGAGAGGAGAGGAGGGGAGAGGGGGGTAAGGTAGGGTAGGGGAGGGTAAAGGAGAGGAGGGTAGGGGAGACGGGGGTAAGGTAGGGTAGGGGAGGGTAAAGGAGAGGAGGGTAGGGGAGAGGGGGGTAGGGTAGGGTAGGGGAGGGTTTGGTGAAGTGAGGTTAATGTATTTTGAGTGCACCTTGAGTGTACATGAGTGTATCTTAAGCATGACTTGAGTGTAACTTGAGTGTGTGTGTGTGTCAGTCAATCAGAGGACAACTTCAAGTAGGCTTCACTGAGTCTGTCACCGAAGTGGATAAAAAAAAAATCAAATAATCCAATTAATTCATTTCATCCATTTAAACGATTATATCTAGTGAGGCTACTTAATCCACTTAGTCTGTTTAATCCACTTAGGGAATTAATCCACTTAGGGAATTAATCCATTTACGGTATTTGATCTATATAATTATTAGTAATTATTTAATTATACTTAATATATTTAATTCCTTGAAGATTTTTTTATAATCAAGTCTATTTCACTCACCAGAAACATTATTTATTTCTATTTAATTCCACTTCATTGTACTTTTCCTTATAAAACAATATATAATTTAAATCTATTTAATTAGTAATTCATTTAATTAATTCTTAAACTATAAAATTGTTAATTTATTTAATAAATTTACCATAAAAAACTATCCAATAAACATAAATAATTAATTCAGTTAATCTATTTAATCTATTTTTCATTCACTTTATTCTTTATTTTATGTAAGTTATTTTTATAATACATATAATTAATTTAATGCATTTTATTCATTCATTTATCCATTTAATCCATTTCGTATATTTAATTGACTTAATTAATTTCGTCTGTATAATCCATATAATAATTTTGTCTATATAATCCATTTAATTATTTCGTCTATGTAAATCCGTTTAAATTTCAGAGGCTAATTTAATCAAATTCGTTCAGCTAAGCCAATGATTCCACTTAATCACACCTAATCCATTTAATTATGTTGTTTACGTCGTGGCAAGATACCTGTCACCCTAATTGTCAGGTGAGATGCTTAAGTGGTTTGTTAATTTACCTGGGGATTGACTCTCTCTCTCTCTCTCTCTCTCTCTCTCTCTCTCTCTCTCTCTCTCTCTCTCTCTCTCTCTCTCTCTACTAACATGACAGAGAGAGAGAGTGTGTATTCAAAAAGTAACTTACACACACACACACACACACACACACACACACACACACACACGCAATACGCCTTTCACTAATATACCATAAGACTATTACACTCGAACGGTAACTATATACGCATGGGTACAGGATTTGCGTATTCTTCAGGTGTTGATTATTTGCGTGTTTTTAATTCGTGATTAGCGGCGTATTTTCGTATTTCTGAGTAACGTGTGTTTGCGTATTTCAAAGTGACAGAGTATATATATATGATAGCAGTGGCGTATATTTAAGTCAATCTTACTACTGGCGTATTTATGTGACCCTCCAAGGCTCTGGCGTATTTATGTGACCCTCCAAGGCTCTGGCGTATTTATGTGACCCTCCAAGGCTCTGGCGTATTTGAGTAAGACACGCTTGATTCATGTTACGCAACCCAGGGAAAAAAGGTCAAAGTTCTCGTGTCAGGAATTAATTAACGCCAACAACAAACTTTCTTCCCCAACATTCTTACTTTCCAGACGTGTGGTGGTGGTGGTGGGGGTGGTGGTGGTGGGGGTGGTGGTGAGAGAAGGGGTAGGAGATGAGAGATGATGAGAGACACAGGTGAGAGACGAGAGACGGGGTGAGAAGAGAGACAAGACCAAAATAATAATAATAATAATAATAATAATAATTCTCACTAATTTTTTGATGCATCTAATTCTCTCTCTCTCTCTCTCTCTCTCTCTCCGCAGGTCATCAACGCTAATTAACTCTCCTGTCATTACCACACTTTTTACACCGCTAATTTCACCCTCCTTCATTACTTCATACATTATAATTAGCCAAGATATTTTTTTCTTTTCTTTTTTCTTTTATTAATTTACACCTCACTGATTCGGATGCATATTACTACTGTGTGTGAATTGTTTTCTTATGTTTACGGTAAGTGTCTCTCGTGCTGTTTATAATAATATCTCGAGTTGTTTACAGTGTATCAAGATGTTTACATTGGTTTAATTTCATATTTTAGAGTGGTTTTAATCTCGCCTTCTTTACAATGGTTTAATTTTATTTTTTTTTGTAGTGGTTTAACCTCACTGTTTGCAATGGTTTAACCTTTTAGTTTACAATGTTTTCACCGTATTGTGTTGTTGTTCCAGTGTTGTTGTTCCAGTGTTGTTGTTCCAGTGTTGTTGTTCCAGTGTTGTTGTTCCAGTGTTGCTCTTCCAGTGTTGTTGTTCCAGTGTTGTTGTTCCAGTGTTGTTGTTCCAGTGTTGTTGCCCAGTGGTGTTGTTCCAGTGTTGTTGTTCCAGTGTTGTTGTTCCAGTGTTGTTGCCCAGTGTTGTTGTTCCAGTGTTGCAGACCTTTACTGCATGATGCTGAGTCGTGTAGCATGTAATTATTCATCCCTCTCCCCCCCCCTCACCTCTCCCCCTCTCTCTCCCCCACCCCTCACCTCACCCCTTCTCTCCTTCACCCTTCTCTCTCCACCTCACCCTTCTCTCTCCCCCTCACCCTTCTCTCTCCCCCTCACCCTTCTCTCCCCATCACCTTTCTCTCTCCCCCTCACCCTCTCTCTCCCCCTCACCCTTCTCTCTCCCCATCACCCTTCTCTCCCCATCACCTTTCTCCTCCCTCACCTTCTCTCCCCCCCACCCTCCTCTCCCCCCTCACCCTTCTCTCTCCCTCACCCTCCTCTCCCCCTCACCCTCTCCCCTCACCCTTCTCTCTCCCCCTCACCCTTCCTCTCCCCCTCACCCTTCTCTCTCCCCCTCACCCTTCTCTCCCTCACCCTTCTCTCCCCCCCACCTTTCCTCTCCCCCCTCACCCTTCTCTCTCTCCCTCACCCTTCTCTCTCCCCCTCACCCTTCTCTCCTCACCCTTCTCTCCCTCACCCTTCTCTCTCCCTCACCCTTCTCTCTCCCTCACCCTTCTCTCCCCCTCACCCTCCTCTCCCCCCTCACCCATCCTCTCCCTCACCCTTCGCTCTCCCCCTCACCCTTCTCTCTCCCTCACCCTTCTCTCTCCCTCACCCTTCTCTCCCCCCCACCCCTCCTCTCCCCCCTCACCCTTCTCTCTCTCCCTCACCCTCCTCTCCCCCCTCACCCTTCTCTCCCTCACCCTTCTCTCTCCCCCTCACCCCTCCTCTCCCCCCTCACCCTTCTCTCTCCCCCTCACCCTTCTCTCTCCCTCACCCTTCTCTCTCCCTCACCCTTCTCTCCCCCCCACCCCTCCTCTCCCCCCTCACCCTTCTCTCTCCCGCACCCTTCTCTCTCCCCCTCACCCATCCTCTCCCCCTCACCCTTCTCTCTCCTCCTCACCCTTCTCTCTCCCCCTCACCCTTTCTCTCCCCCTTCTCTCCCTCACCCCTTCTCTCCCTCACCCTTCTCTCTCCCCCTCACCCTTCTCTCTCTCCCTCACCCCTTCTCTCCCTCACCCTTCTCTCTCCCCCTCACCCTTTCTCTCCCTCACCCCTTCTCTCTCCCTCACCCCTCCCTCCATCGCTATATGACCCCGAGAGTGTTGGAGGATGGTGGCAGTACTATACATCTGCTAGGCACTCCCGTAATCACTCGGAAACTCCCTAAATCGACCTAAACGAGACCCATTAGTCCTTAAGCTTCCTGAGATGACCTTTGAGAGCGAAGGATGGGGGGGGGGGGAGGATGGAGGGGGGGTTTGAAGGATGGGGATGGAGGGGGGTTGGAGTATAAGGGGGGGTTAGGGGGTAAGTGATGGTGATAATTCCCCTTCTCCTGGTGGTGCTGGTTTGGGTACGTGTTGTTGAAGTGCTTAATGCTGGGTTGTGGTGCTGTTGTCTTAATGTCCGTGCAGCAAATTATTATATTCTTGTTTTTGTTTTGTTTTTCGTATCTGTTGCTATTGGAACTGATCCTGACGTGCTGTTATTGCTTAGGTCATAACAGGTTACGTTAGGTAGGGTTAGGTTAGGTTTGGTTAGGTTTGGTTAGGTTTGGTTTGGTTTGGTTAGGTTTGGTTAGGTTAGGTTTGGTTAGGTTAGGTTTGGTTTGGTTAGGTTAGGTTAGGTTAGGTTTGGTTTGGTTAGGTTAGGTTAGGTTAGGTTAGGTTAGGTTAGGTAAGGATAAGGTTAGGTTAGGTTACGTTTGGTTAGGTTAGGTTAGGTTAGGTTAGGTTAGGAGATCATTCCTGTTGCCTCTGCTGCCCCTCAAGACAACTAACATAACCTAACCCAAGAAGGTGTTGATGTAAAGTGACCAGACGTGTTGTGTTCATTTCTACTCAGGTGTGTCAGTAACCTGTTGAGCATCATTATAACAACAACAACAACTTCTGATGCTGATTTGGGTTGTTGTAATTTGGTTGTTATTGTTGTTGTAATTTGGTTGTTATTGTTGTTGTAATTTGGTTGTTATTGTTGTTGTAATTTGATTGTTATTGTTGTTGTAATTTGGTTGTTATTGTTGTAATTTGGATGTTATTGTTGTTGTAATTTGGTTGCTATTGTTGTTGTAATTTGGTTGTTATTGTTGTAATTTGGTTGTTATTGTTGTTGTAATTTGGTTGTTATTGTTGTTGTAATTTGGTTGTTATTGTTGTTGTAATTTGGTTGTTATTGTTGTTGTAATTTGGTTGTTATTGTTGTTGTAATTTGGTTGTTATTGTTGTTGTAATTTGGTTGTTATTGTTGTTGTAATTTGGTTGTTATTGTTGTTGTAATTTGGTTGTTATTGTTGTTGTAATTTGGTTGTTATTGTTGTTGTAATTTGGTTGTTATTGTTGTTGTAATTTGGTTGTTATTGTTGTTGTAATTTGGTTGTTATTGTTGTTGTAATTTGGTTGTTATTGTTGTTATAATTTGGTTGTTATACTTTTGCTGTAATGTACTGATTATTTTGCTGTTGGTTACTGATTTCGTTGAAGTTTGCAGATTTTTTTGGCTTAATTGCTGTAATTGTTGTTGTTATTATCATTTATTTATACCTAATACAGCTGTTTGTTTGTTGTTGTTGTTGTGTTTCATTCAGAGTCTTTTAATTCGATTAGTCTTTCTTGTTTATTCCCAGTTTATTTGTTATTCCTACTGTTTATGTTTCTCTTGTTTCATTTCAATCTGTTGGTTTTTCTTTCTCTTGTATTTTTGGAGGAGAGGGGACGGAGGGAGAGGGAGGAAAGGAGGGAGTGAGGGAAAGGAAGGAAAAGAGGGAGGGAAGGAGGGCAAGGGGCTTCTCTCTTGTCGTTACTGATTCTCTTCACTAGGTATTTCCTCATTTCAATCTTTATTCTTTGTTTATATTCTCTTACCGCCCTCCTTCCTCCCTCCTTCCCTCTCCTTCCTCCCTCCTTCCCTCTCCTTCCTCCCTCCCTCATTCCTCCTTTCACTTCCTCCCTCCCTCCTTCCTTCCTCCTCTCACTTCCTCCCTCCCTCCCTCCTTCCTCCTCTCACTTCCTCCCTCCCTCCCTCCTTCCTTCCTTCCTCCCTCCTTCCTTCCTTCCTCCCTCCCTCCCTCCTTCCTTCCTCCTCTCACTTCCTCCCTCCCTCCCTCCCCCCTTCCCTCCTTCCTCCTCTCACTTCCTCCCTCCTTCCCTCCTTCCTTCCTCCTCTCACTTCCTCCCTCCCTCCTTCCTTCCTCCTCTCACTTCCTCCCTCCCTCCTTCCCTCCTTCCTCCTCTCACTTCCTCCCTCCCTCCTTCCTCCATCCCTCCCTCCTTCCTCCTCTCACTTCCTCCCTCCCTCCCTCCTTCCCTCCTTCCTCCTCTCACTTCCTCCCTCCTTCCCTCCTTCCTCCTCTCACTTCCTCCCTCCTTCCCTCCTTCCTCCTCTCACTTCCTCCCTCCTTCCCTCCTTCCTCCTCTCACTTCCTCCCTCCCTCCTTCCCTCCTTCCTCCTCTCACTTCCTCCCTCCTTCCCTCCTTCCTTCCTCCTCTCACTTCCTCCCTCCCTCCTTCCCTCCTTCCTCCTCTCACTTCCTCCCTCCCTCCCTCCTTCCTCCTCTCACTTCCTCCCTCCCTCCTTCCCTCCTTCCTCCTCTCACTTCCTCCCTCCCTCCTTCCCTCCTTCCTCCTCTCACTTCCTCCCTCCCTCCCTCCTTCCCTCCTTCCTCCTCTCACTTCCTCCCTCCCTCCTTCCCTCCTCTCACTTCCTCCCTCCCTCCTTCCTCCTCTCACTTCCTCCCTCCCTCCCTCCTTCCTCCTCTCACTTCCTCCCTCCTTCCCTCCTTCCTTCCTCCTCTCACTTCCTCCCTCCCTCCTTCCTCCTCTCACTTCCTCCCTCCTTCCCTCCTTCCTTCCTCCTCTCACTCCCTCCCTCCCTCCTTCCTCCCTCCCTCCTTCCTCCTCTCACTTCCTCCCTCCCTCCTTCCCTCCTTCCTCCTCTCACTTCCTCCCTCCCTCCTTCCCTCCTTCCTCCTCTCACTTCCTCCCTCCCTCCCTCATTCCTCCTTTCACTTCCTCCCTCCCTTCCCTCCTTCCCTCCTTCCTCCTCTCACTTCCTCCCTCCCTCCTTCCCTCCTTCCTCCTCTCACTTCCTCCCTCCCTCCTGCCTTCTTCCTCTCACTTCCTCCCTCCCTCCTTCCTTCCTCCTCTCACCACCTCCCTCCTTCCTTCCGCCTCTCACCCCCTCCCTCCTTCCTTCTTTCTCTCACCCCCCCTTCCTTCCGCGTCTCACCCCCTCCCTCCTTCCTTCCTCCTCTCCCCCCCTCCTTCCTTCCTCCTCTCCCCCCCTCCTTCCTTCCTCCTCACCCCCCCCTCCTTCCGCCTCACCCCCCCCCCCTCCGTGTGTGTCCTTGCTTCAGTGTCTGGTGATGTGTTTACTGTGCTGTTCTGCTGTTGCCGCTGCTGTAGAAGGTCAGAAAGATATACCTTCTTCAGTGCTTTCTGCTGTTCCTGCTGCTGTGCTTCAATGCTGTTCCTGCTGTTGACTGCTGGATGCAACCACTTGCTTTAATTCCTGGTGCTGTGCTTCAATGCTGTTCCTGCTGTTGACTGCTGCAGGATACAATCACTTGCTTCAATGATGTTTCTTCTGTTGACTGCTGCAGGATGCAACCACTTGCTTCAATGCTGTTCCTGCTGTTGCCGCTGCTGCAGGATACAAGCATTTGCTTCAATGCTGTTCCTGCTGTTGACTCTGATGCAGGATACAACCAATTGCTTCAATTCCTGGTGATGTGCTTCAATGCTGTCCTCGTGACCTGCGATACAACCTTGTTCGATTCGGTGCGTGCCAATGCTGCTGTTGACTCTGCTGCAGGATACAACCACTTGCTTTAATTCCTGGTGCTGTGCTTCAATGCTGTTCCTGCTTTTGCCGCTGCTGCAGGATACAACCACTTGCTTCAATTCCTGCTGCTGTGCTTGAATGCTGTTCCTGCTGTTGACTCTGCTGCAGGATACAACCACTCGCTTCAATTCCTGGTGCTGTGCTTCAAGCTGTTCCTGCTGTTGACTCTGCTGCAGGCTGCAACCACTTGCTTCAATACCCGCTGCTGTGCTTCAATGCTGTTCCTGCTGTTGACTCTGATGCAGGATACAACCACTTGCTTCAATTCCTGGTGCTGTGCTTCAATGCTGTTCCTGCTGTTGCCGCTGCTGCAGGATACAACCAATTGCTTCAATTGCTGCTGCTGTGCTTCAATGCTGTTCCTGCTGTTGACTCTGCTGCAGGATACAACCACTTGCTACAATTTCTGGTGCTGTGCTTTAATGCTGTTCCTGCTGTTGACTCTGCTGCAGGATACAACCACTTGCTTCAATTCCTGGTGCTGTGCTTCAATGCTGTTCCTGCTGTTGACTCTGCTGCAGGATACAACCACTTGCTTCAATGCCTGCTGCTGTGCTTCAATGCTGTTCTTGCTGTTGACTCTGCTGCAGGATACAACCACTTGCTTCAATGCCTGCTGCTGTGCTTCAATGCTGTTCCTGCTGTTGCCGCTGCCGCAGGATACAACCACTCTCTTCAATTCCTGGTGCTGTGCTTCAATGCTGTTCCTTCTGTTGACTCTGCTGCAGGATACAACCACTTGCTTCAATGCCTGCTGCTGTGCTACAATGCTGTTCCTGCTGCTGCAGGATACAACCACTTGCTTCAATTCCTGGTGCTGTGCTTCAATGCTGTTCCTTCTGTTGACTCTGCTGCAGGATACAACCACTTGCTTCAATTCCTGGTGCTGTGCTTCAATGCTGTTCCTGCTGTTGCTGCTGCTGCAGGATACAACCACTTGCTTCAATTCCTGGTGCTGTGCTTCAATGCTGTTCCTTCTGTTGACTCTGCTGCAGGATACAACCACTTGCTTCAATTCCTGGTGCTGTGCTTCAATGCTGTTCCTGCTGTTGCCGCTGCTGCAGGATACAACCACTTGCTTCAATTCCTGGTGCTGTGCTTCAATGCTGTTCCTTCTGTTGACTCTGCTGCAGGATACAACCACTTGCTTCAATTCCTGCTGCTGTGCTTCAATGCTGTTCCTGCTGTTGCCGCTGCTGCAGGAGGAGACTCCCCTAAAGGTAGAGTAGACAGCCAGTAATCCCGGAGTAATCTCAACAATGGCTCCTCCAGGATCCAGTTGAATATATTCGCTTGTTAAGACACGCTTTGAGGATCTCTGCAGATTTCACCGCTAATATTTATTTTCTTAAGTTCTTGTCTTATTCATATGTGTGTGTGTGTGTGCGTATGTTTGTATGTATGTATGTATCTATGTATGTATGTATGTATGTATGTATGTATGTATGTATGTATGTGTATGTATTTATGTATGTGTGTATATATTTTGCAAGAAAGGAATAAAAATTAATTATATTTTTTTCGAGATGAAGTGATCGAATTTATGATTCCCTCCAAAAAAATATATATTTTTTTTTATTTTTAAAGGAAGAAAAAATAAAGTTTATTTTTCCTCGACGTAAAATTACCAAAATTATGTCAACATAAAGACTACATCATTTTTTTTTCTTATCAATTATTATCAAAGGAGGAAAAAATATTCCAACGTGAATTTTTTTCCTAGACTGAATGACCGAGTGTATGTATTGGCTCATCCATCACTAGAGACCATCCTGGGGGGAAAAAGAATATATTACCCATTTATGCAACTTTTTCATCATTACAACATTGACTCTCGTGATGTTGTGGTTGGGTTTGGTTGTAGGGTTGTGATTCAAGGCTTGTTGTGGTTGGGTTTGGTTGTAGGGTTGTGATTCAAGGCTTGTTGTGGTTGGGTTTGGTTGTAGGGTTGTGATTCAAGGCTTGTTGTGGTTGGGTTTGGTTGTAGGGTTGTGATTCAAGGCTTCTTGTGGTTGGGTTTGGTTGTAGGGTTGTGATTCAAGGCTTGTTGTGGTTGGGTTTGGTTGTAGTGTTGTGATTCAAGGCTTGTTGTGGTTGGGTTTGGTTGTAGGGTTGTGATTCAAGGCTTGTTGTGGTTGGGTTTGGTTGTAGGGTTGTGATTCAAGGCTTGTTGTGGTTGGGTTTGGTTGTAGGGTTGTGATTCAAGGCTTGTTGTGGTTGGGTTTGGTTGTAGGGTTGTGATTCAAGGCTTGTTGTGGTTGGGTTTGGTTGTAGGGTTGTGATTCAAGGCTTGTTGTGGTTGGGTTTGGTTGTAGTGTTGTGATTCAAGGCTTGTTGTGGTTGGGTTTGGTTGTAGGGTTGTGATTCAAGGCTTGTTGTGGTTGGGTTTGGTTGTAGGGTTGTGATTCAAGGCTTGTTGTGGTTGGGTTTGGTTGTAGTGTTGTGATTCAAGGCTTGTTGTGGTTGGGTTTGGTTGTAGGGTTGTGATTCAAGGCTTGTTGTGGTTGTATAGCTCTGTGTTGTTGTTGTGTTGTGTTTGTTTTTTTATTTTAATTGTACGTTATTGAATTTTTGATATATGATTGTGTTTGTTGTTGTTGATTGTGTTCTTGTTTGTGTTGTTCGTGTTAGTGTTACTCCTGATGCTGCTGCTTTTGTTGCAGTTGACACGTAGTTTTTTTTTTATTACATGTCACTGATGGTGCGTTGTTCAGCCGGTTTTGTGTTGATGTTGACGTGTGTGTGTGTGTGTGTGTGTGTGTGTGTGTGTGTGTGTGTGTGTTTTTTTATGGTAAATCCTGACAGGTGTAAATTCATGACCCAGGACCGTGATTCGTCATGTCTGTTGTCATGTCTGGTGATGGATTGTGTTGGGTTAAGTGGAGTTAGTCCAGTACATCGTGTGTAATGGTTTATATTCCCTGGTTTATTGCCTCTATACGTTATTTTATATGTATGTTTGTTTGTTTTAATTACGGTGATGACTTTATTAATTGTTGTAGTATGAAAAGTATATATATATATAACCGGTCGGAAATATCTCATTACTAGTTATTGGGTTTTTTTGAGTTATAGTGGATGGTAATGCAGTGGAAGCGCCCCTCAGAGAAAATCCCGAACCAACACAAACATAATTAATAAAAGTGTTCTCCGTGACCCTGGAAAGCTAGTACTTGTGATTGGGGTTAATGAGACGCACTTCTATTCCTTCCGACACTACCGACAGAATCAATAATGGTACACAAGCACTGGAGTACTTCTTAGCGTGGCTTACAACACTACAATGGGAAAAAAAGTTATGCATATTATCAAAAACATTATTAAAATATATTAATTGCATCTGAAGAGGACTACTAATACAGCAGTACTACAGACACCAGAACGAGGAACTCATCTGAAGCAATTCTTTCGTACATCCTACATCACTTAGTGGCATATAAAACATTAACAGATATTACTTGCATCGATTTTAGTCATACTACACAAGAAATTGGATCACTCATAGCCTGTCTGGGATGACCCACAAAATACTATAACCCTAACTGTCCTAACTACCCAGAACCCGAAGGTTGTAACTACCAACCTGCCAAGGGGAGGAGCAGGCCTTTACAAGAAACCGAGAAAATCACTCATGACCCGTCAGGCAGGCGGGTGCTCTGCTGGTTTTTTTTTCCATTACTCTCTCTAGGTTTGAGGAGTCATGAGTGTATTTCTCCCCCAACACCCGTAACATGCTTCACACATAGGTTCAGAATGCACCCGTACTTTTAAGGTACTAACAGCCTTTCACAAACTTTTGGAGAGGAATTCCTACGTCCCACGTGTGCAATCAACCATGAGGAGCGTTGATCTCACACCTGGACTTGGCTATTCTAATCACATTTTACCACCGTCACCCGTAACATGCTTCACACAAAGCTCAGAATACACCCATACCTTAAGGTGTTACAGCCTTTCACCAACTTTGAAGAGGAACCCCTACGTCCCACGTGTGCAGTCAACCATGAGGAGCGTTGATTACACACCTGGGCTTGGTTAATTCAATCACATACACCCAATACTGGGGAGATGAATGTCTCTATGTAACCACTAGACTCCAGGTCTCAGCGTTTGACCTTTCATTCACTCAGTCTGCACTCAGTTTACTCCCAGTACTTCATGGACAGGAAGAGAGTGACCGTCAGCCCGCCTAGTTAGGCCAGTTCAGAGTACAACCAGGTGAACCCCGCCCAGCTGAGGGAGGGGTTCTACTTTCCCGTTAGTAAGATTTTTCACTGATTGACTGAAGAGATGTGGTGTTGTATGAACCAAGGTGGGGAGATTTGATGAACCAGATCGACCACCGACCAAAGTGCGGATGCTGGTCCCAGTAGTTAGTCGCCAGGGACACCTGTTCGCCTCGTGCGTTGCCAGCTATATCTTCCAAACGACCACCAAACACCGACCAACCACCGGCCAACCGAGTGGGTTCTCGTCACCCTGCAAAAGGAGCACTCTGTTAGCTACTGTTAAATTCTTCTCCGTCCTATCTAAACACTGTCTGAGATCGAATAAAAAACTTACTTACAACACTGATGAAACGTGTGCGGGAAGAGACGAGGCCACGTGGTCGTTTTCCTTGGCAGAGACGCGTAGACGACGTCCGCCTAGGTCGATGACCGTCGCTGACTGGGCCCTGTCAGCGTCGCATCCCTCAGGGCGCTCACCTGCCCCCCCATGACGTCATCTTTCGCGTATTACTAATAGTTTCTTTTGGACACACATAACATATTTAGACTGGGAAACTATCCACAATAACTTTAAATTTTATAATTGTCCCTTAACTTTATGAATCGTGTCTACATTAATTCAATAAAGTACATTTAGTTTTCTATAGGCCTAGCTCAAAATGCTTCCACTGCGCTCGATGGTGTTGCTTGAGCCTTTGTTTTAACTCACCATGAGGCGTGGGTGTTTCAGCCTGGCCTACTATGCTTTCCTGTTTCGGCAGATGGGTTATTTCTGTTCTAACGTTTCTAAATATCACATTGAAATGTCTGAATATTACACACACACACACACACACACGCACACATATATATATATGCAAGTAAATCACTGTAGGTGCGCGTGATCTAGGTATATGCTGATAACCACCAGGAAAGAAGAAAACACGAAGTTTTCTTCTTTCCTGGTGGTTATCAGCATATATATATATATATATATATATATATATATATATATATATATATATATATATATTATATATATATTATATATATATATATATATATATATAATATATATATATAATATATATATATATATATATATAATATATATATATATATTTCATGTAAATCCACACTGAAAACGTGGATAAGATAAATCTTGATAAAATCACACGGGAAAATGGAAACAACGGAGCACCTTAGCTTTCGTCTTTATTCAAGACATCTTCAGAAGTATGTCTGTTTGTGTGTGGTGTGTCCGCACGAGAATCTCGGAAACTACTTTACCGATCTGTAATGATGATGGATGCTGTTGTATGTAGTGATGATGATGAATGGTGTTATATGTAGTGATGATGGATGTTATATGTAGTGATGATGGATGTTGTTATATGTAGTGATGATGGGTGGTGTTATATGTTGTGATGATGGATGGTGTTATATGTAGATGGTGGTGACGGTGGTAGTGACAGTGGTAGTGGTGGTGATGGTGATAGCGGCATGTTTGTGGAGATAGTGGTGGTAGTAGAGACTGGTTGATAGTAGTGGTAATGATGGTGGTGGTAATGATGATGGTGGTAGTAGTGGTGGTAGTGATGATGGTGGTAGTAGTGATGGTAGTGATGGTGGTGCTATATGTAGTGATGATGGATGGTGTTATATGTAGTGATGATGGATGGTGTTATATGTAGTGATGATGGATGATGTTATATGTAGTGATGATGGATGATGTTATATGTAGTGATGATGGGTGGTGTTATATGTAGTGATGATTAGACAATAAAATAATAGCAGTTTAATGCTAAAAAAATATACTTTGCTGTACCGTTGTAGTGAAGAACATGGTGGAACTTACATACACCGTTAATGAACTATTGATGGAAGAAGAAGTTTTGGGGACTGAACAGTGAGACAATGTGGAGCCTCCCGGAGGGTGGCGTCCTACCGTGGCCTAGCGGATGAACCGCCCGGAGGGCGGCGATTCTGCTAGTGTATATATATATATATATATATATATATATAATGCCAATCGTTTCATTTTTTATATGTAAAATGGAATTAATGGATTTTTTCTTCTCATAAAATAACTTTTTTTTCTTTGAAAAATTTTTCCGACGATGTTCTCTTTGTGCTGTTGTGAGAGGTTCGTGGTGGTGGTGGTGGTGGTGGTGGTGGTGGTGTGTTGTTGGAAGTATTAGTGATGATGCTGGTGGTGGTGGTGATGGTAGTGATGGTGGCGGGTGGCACTACTAGGGGTGATGCTGGTAGGAGTGGTGATAGATGGTAGTACTAGGAATGATAATGGTAGTTGTAGTGATGGGTGGCAGTACTAGTGATAATGGTGGTGGGTGGTGTTAGTGGCAGTACTAGGGGTGATGGTGGGTGTTGGTAGTGGTGGTGGTGGGTGGCAGTATTAGGCGCGGGTGGGTGGGTGGAGGGTGGTGGTGGTAGGGTGGGTGGTAGTACTAGGGGTGGTGGTGGTAGGGTGGGTGGTAGTACTAGGGGTGGTGGTGGTGGTAGGGTGGGTGGTAGTACTAGGGGTGGTGGTGGTGGTAGGGTGGGTGGCAGTACTAGGGGTGATGGTGGGTGTTGGTGGTGGTGGGTGGCAGTACTAGGGGTAATGGTGGGTGGCAGTACTAGGGGTGGTGGGTGGTAGTACTAGGGGTGGTGGGTGGCAGTACTAGGGGTGGGTGGGTGGCAGTACTAGGGGTGGGTGGGTGGCAGTACTAGGGGTGGCGGGTGGCAGTACTAGGGGTAGGTGGGTGGGTGGGTGGTGGTAGTAGTGGACATTACCGCCACAATGGGAGGTGCAGTGATCCTAATGGGTGTTTGGGTGTCCTCCTCCACTTTATCGCGCCACTGAATCTCTGCTAAAACACTTATTGTGGGTTTAAATTCTCGGTAAAGACTCCCGCCTCCTCTTGAGATCTCCTTGAAAGATTTTATTGTCTGCTGGATCATGAGTTTTGTCTCCCTTATATATATATATATTCTCTGTGTGTGTGTGTGTGTGTGTGTGTGTGTGTTTCTGTCTACCTCCCTGTGTGTGTGTGTGTGTGTGTGTGTGTGTGTGTGTGTGTGTGTGTGTGTGTCTACCTCCCTGTCTGTGTGTGTGTGTGTCTACCTCCCTGTCTGTGTGTGTGTGTGTCTACCTCCCTGTCTGTGCGTGTGTGTGTGTGTGTATGTCTACCTCCCTGTCTGTGTGTGTCTGTCTGTGCTCACGTCGTGTTGTTGGTGGATTAATAGGTCTATTAAGCCTTAATGTGCAACTTGTTTTTTGTCAGAGTTGGAGAATATTGTGTTATTTTTGTCACAGTTATGACAACACGGGTGAGTGTTGCTATTTTTAGTGGTGACGGTATTATCTAACCTTACCTAGCCTAGCCTAGCCTAGCCTAGCCTAGCTTAGCCTAGCCTAACCTAACCTAACCTAACCTAACCTAAATTTGGTTCACTTAAAGAGGTCACAGCAGATTAATGTGACTGTACTAAATTAGTACTGATGCTATTAATCGCTGTTTCTACTATAATTAAATGTGTGTGTGTGTGTGTGTGTGTGTGTGTGTGTAATAATAATAATAATAATTAACAGTTTATTGAAAAAGTTCTGCAGCCCGAAGGTTGAAAATATACGTTGGACAAAAATTACTTATTACGTACAAAGACATTGAGGTGGGTGGGTCGTTTAACAAAAGCTTTCATTACTGAAAGGAGAAGGAAGATGAATTGAACATACAAATTTACAGATGATGGCCCGGGCTTGGGCTGGTCATGGAGACACCAGGTGGTGTGGTGTTCACGTGGCGTAGTAACTCGTCCTCGGGTGTTGATATGAAGGACCTCACGTGGTCATGGAGACACCGTGTGGTGTGGTGTTCATGTGGTTTCGTAACTCGTCCGTAGGTGTTGATATGAAGGACCTCACGTGGTATGTCTGTGATTGTGTATGTATGTATATGAATGTGTGTGTGTGTGTGTGTATGTATGGGTATATGTGGTGTAATAGTCAGCATGCTCGCCTCGCAAGCGAGTGGTCCCGGGTTCGATCCCCTGGCAGCGTGAAACTATGGCCAAGTTTCTTTACGCCATTTGCCTCTGTCTACCCAGCAGTAATTGGGAACCTGGATGTTAATCGATTTGCAGATCGTATTCCGGGGTAATGGTTAGCCAGTGCAGTTGGCGAGTTGTCCGGTCTTCTCGGACTATTCCTTGACACTGGGTCATGCAGCTCGTGAACTCAGCGTGTGGTTGTTGTTTCAGCGACAGCTTCTATGCCTTAAACATATTCACGCCTAGGTGGCCCTAGAGCCAGCCATCCTCGTACACGAGGGGCAACCATTATGTGTATGTACATAATGTTAGCCAACATAACTATTTTCTGGCCATTTTTCCCACAATATGGTTCACTCCAACACACCTGAGGTAACTCCTTACATTCTTCACTATACCCATCAGCAAACTTCCTTTCCTCCCACTCTGAGGCAAAACCAATGGCTACCCACCTCCAAAACAATGGCTACCCACCTCCAAAACAATGGCTACCCACCTCCAAAGCAATGGCCACCCACCTTCAAAACAATGGCTACCCACCTCCAAAACAATGGCTGCCCACCCCCAAAACAATGGCTACCTTCCTCCAAAACAATGGCTACCCACCTCCAAAACAATGGCTACCCACCTCCAGAACAATATCTAGCCACCTCCAAAACAATGTCTAGCCACCTCCAAAACAATGCCTAGCCACCTCCAAAACAATAGCTAGCCACCTCCAAAACAATGGCTAGCCACCTCCAAAACAATGTCTACCCACCTCCAAAACAATAGCTAGCCACCTCCAAAACAATGTCTAGCCACCTCCAAAACAATGTCTATCCACCTCCAAAACAATGTCTAGCCACCTCCAAAACAATGGCTAGCCACCTCCAAAACAATGTCTACCCACCTCCAAAACAATGTCTACCCACCTCCAAAACAATGGCTCTCTCCATCCCTCATTCACATCGTACCCAACTCAGAAAACAAATCACTTTTAACACAACCATCACCAGCTTATCCCTGTATATAGTTTAAACAATAGAATTCGTCGCGTTTACTTGGATTTAAACGCGTGTGTGTGTGTGTGTGTGTGTGTGTGTGTGTGTGTGTGTGTGTGTGTGTGTGTGTGTGTGTGCGCCTCTTACCTATGCCAGCAGAAGGAAAGGGAAAAGCGCCAGAGGAACGTGTTGGGAACCCCTGAAGGAGGACTAGGAGAGCGTAGGAGGACCTCATGGGGATGGTTTAGGACTCCAGGGGATGTCTGATGTAGGCAAGAGGGAGGAGGAAGGATGGAGGTGGTTGGGAGGATGGCTATAGTTTGTAGGGATATGGGAGGGAGTGGCATATAGGAAGGGAGAGAGGAAGAGGGAGGGTATCTGAAGGAAGGGTGAGGGAGGGTATCTGAAGGAAGGGAGACGAGACATAAGGAAAGGGAGAGGGAGGGTATCTGAAGGAAGGGAGACGAGACACAAGGAAAGGTAGAGGGAGGGTATCTGAAGGAAGGGAGACGAGACACAAGGAAAGGTAGAGGGAGGGTATCTGAAGGAAGGGAGACGAGACATAAGGAAAGGGAGAGGGAGGGTATCTGAAGGAAGGGAGACGAGACATAAGGAAAGGGAGAGGGAGGGTATCTGAAGGAAGGGAGACGAGACACAAGGAAAGGTAGAGGGAGGGTATCTGAAGGAAGGGAGACGAGACACAAGAAAAGGGAGAGGGAGGGTATCTGAAGGAAGGGAGATCAGGCACTAAAAGAGGGAAAGATTAACTCAGTTGCTTTTACGTCTTTTATTTTCTTAAGATAATCAGATTAACGCGAAATTTAACCACCATAATAGGAGTGAATTTTTATTTATATTTTGGTGAGTGGGGGAGGAGAGTGGTGGGGGAGGAGAGTGGGGGGGGGTGTGTGGGAGGGGTGGAGTGGGGGGGGGTGAGTGGGAGGGGTGGAGTGGGGGAATCACAACAGGAGGATTAAATTCGAAGTTTTGGTGAAGAATAGGAGGGAGGAAGTGTGTGTAAATAGCCCTCCCTCCCTCCCTCCCTCCCTACTCTCCCTACTCTCCCTCCTTATCTCTTATCTCCAGCCAGGCAGATGACGACGCCTCCCTCCCTCCCTCCCTCCCTCTCTGCCTCTCTCTCTCTCTTTCTCTCTTTCTCTTCCTCCACCTCCCTCCCTCCTTCTCTCCCTCCCTCCCCTTCCTCCTTCCATTCCTCCCTCCCTTCCCTTCTCCATACTTCTATTCATCTCTCACCTTCTCTCTCTCTCTCTCCTCCTCCTTCCCTATCTCTCTCTCTCGTCCTCCTCCTTCCCTATCTCTCTCTCTCTCTCTCTCTCTCTCTCTCTCTCTCTCTCTCTCTCTCTCTCTATTTCTCTGGTAGGCCATTCATAAAGTCAACATTAAGGAGGGGAATTTTTAGGCCTAGGGAGAATTTGGGGGGAATTTTAGGTCTTGTGTATTGATATGAGCTTTATGTCTCCCAGTTTGTTTGTTTGTGTTGCTGTTTGTTTTGTTTGTGTTGCGTTGGTGTTTTATTGGTGTGTTTCGTTCGTGTTTCATTTATGTCTTGTTTGTGCGTTTCATTCGTGTGTTTCATTCGTGTGTTTCATTCGTGTGTTTCATTCGTGTGTTTCATTCGTGTGTTTCATTCGTGTGTTTCATTCGTGTGTTTCATTCGTTGTTTCATTCGTGTGTTTCATTCGTGTGTTTCATTCGTGTGTTTCATTCGTGTGTTTCATTCGTGTGTTTCATTCGTGTGTTTCATCCGTGTGTTTCATTCGTATGTTTCATTCCTGTTTCAGCCGTGTGTTTCATTCGTGTGTTTCATTCCTGTTTCATCCGTGTGTTTCATTCGTGTGTTCCATTCGTGTGTTTCATCCGTGTGTTCCATCCGTGTGTTTCATCCGTGTGTTTCATCCGTGTGTTTCATCCGTGTGTTTCATTCGTATGTTTCATTCCTGTTTCATCCGTGTGTTTCATTCGTGTGTTTCATCCGTATGTTTCATCCGTGTGTTTCATTCGTGTGTTCCATCCGTGTGTTCCATCCGTGTGTTCCATCCGTGTGTTTCATCCGTGTGTTTCATCCGTGTGTTCCATCCGTGTGTTTCATCCGTGTGTTTCATTCGTGCGTTTAATAAAGAAGGAATGAAGAAGAGGAAAAGAGAAGAAGAAAGAAAAGAGAGAAAGATGATTGTTAGATAAAAAAAAAAGAGAAATTGAAAGAAAGAAAAAGAAGTAATAAAAGAGAAACAGAGATAAAGGAGAGAATATAAACCGGGAGATAATAATAATAAAGAGAAAATAATAAAGGAAAGAAGAGAAATAATCAGAAAAAAGTGAAAATAAAATATACCGAAAAAAAAAACATTGCCAAAAATAAATATATATAATGGACACACACACATACACACACACAACCACATACACACACACACACAGACAGACACACACACACACACACATACATACACAGAGGGAGATAATGAATGAATATTTATGCATCACTAGAAATTTCGTTCAGTGAGACATTAATAGAATCAAGCCACACAAATAGGGTGAACGATATGTTATGGGAACCAGATAAAAGACGAAATAAAATGAAAAACAAAAAAATATGCGTCAGTGGATCTAAAAGTGATAAGTGTACCTGTATAGAGAGACAGACAGACAGAATAAGAAAACAGACAGACAGACAAACAGACAGAAACAAATTAATATCGAATCAGACTAATCGTTACCTATAGGCGACCGATTCTAGAGAGGCTGCCAGGTGTCAACGACTGGACAGGTGAACAAGATCTCAGGTGTGTCAGCCGCTCGACACCTCCACATTGTTAACAGTGTACTCGAGGCGCTCTGGCAGTCATAAGTTTGTTTTATTATTTATTATTTATTATTTATATTTATCTAGTTCATATTTATTCATCTTGTATTTTATTGTAGTTTTGTATTTTATTTATTTATTTTTTTTTTATTATTTTTGCCTTCATATTTTTGTTTCTTCTGACGAGATGGCAACACACACACACACAGGTAGGGATGAGGATGATGGGTGAGAGGGTGAGAGAGGGGTGAGAGGGTGAGAGAGGGCGAGAGAGGGTGAGGGAGGGGTGAGAGGGGGTGAGAGGGTGAGAGGGTGAGAGAGGGCGAGAGGGTGAAAGGGTGAGGGAGGGGTGAGTGGGTGAGAGAGGGGTGAGAGGGCGAGAGAGGGTGAGGGAGGGGTGAAAGAGTGAGGGAGGGGTGAGAGGGTGAGGGAGGGGTGAGAGGGTGAGGGAGGGGTGAGTGGGTGAGAGAGGGGTGAGTGGGCGAGAGAGGGTGAAAGGGTGAGGGAGGGGTGAGAGGATCAACAAATGTTAGTCGCAGTCCCACAGAATTGGACGGTGGCACCAGTCTATCAGGCCACCGTGAGGAGGTCTAAGAAATCGATTCTAGAAGTTGTATTTACGTTTACTGAACCTTTATACGGCTCATTTACCTGTTATTGTTTATATATGGCACCAATTATGCATAGTTAATATAACAGGTAATATATATATAGTGTAGTGTGAGTAAGGTTAAGACACAATATATCAGGTGTTGGTGTGAAGTGTGGCAAGTATTGTGTGAACCCAACAGTAATATTGTTAATGGCAGCACTGAAATAACCACACCTAGTACGTTATTGTCACCACATTATCATCCATAAAACAATATGTTTCCAATATTTTCACACACTGGGTTATTGTTTTCTCTTGTTATAACTGAGAACTATTTTTATTCCGAACATTTAGTGTCAACATCGGTACGATAAACAAACACAGGTTATACAATAAGGGAAACATCACATGAAAATACAACAGCAGCAGTACACAGAGTCAGACGTGTTGATAATTGAAACACACAACAGACAGACAGTGACAGGCTGTCAATTATCGGCTAAAAGCATGAACAGGGAGGGACATGTTGACAGCTGTTTTGTCCACGGCCACCACAGCCAGTCACATGATGGATACGAGACACATATACACACAATATGTATCTGTGTGTGTGTGTGTGTGTGTGTGTGTGTGTGTAATCAACTCATGTACGTTTAGTTGATAGTCACAAAACAAATCCAATGAGAAACAACACATGTTTACCTATGTGTACATGTGTGTGTACTCATGTATACATGTTTCTATGAATGTATAATATATAGGGTTTACCAAATTACATACATATACGTCAGTGTGTGTGTGTGTGTGTGTGTGTGTGTGTGTGTGTGTGTGTGTGTGTGTGTGTCTTTAGTTATGTATATATATGTATTGTTGATGAGTAAGATAGATTTACATGTATGTATGTTTGTGGGTGTTAAAGTTAGTAAAGAGAGAGAGAGAGAGAGAGAGAGAGAGAGAGAGAGATGATGATGATGATGATGATGAAAGAGAATTATATAAACAAAACATTGAAAGATAGTAGAAAGGGAGATAAGGTGTGATGAGGTCAAACGAGGTCAAACGAGGTCAAGTCAGGTGAGGTTAGGTGAGGCTGGACGTAATCAAGTTAAGAGCCACGACTTATGATGAGAAAAAATAGACATGGGAAGGGTAGATCATTATACCAGCAACTATAGCCTGACCAAGAACCATTCTGACCTGCCTCACTACACAGCGAGCCAGGTGAAGGAGGAGTAGAGGTGAGGTGAGGGAGGAGGAGGGAGTGAAGGAGGAGGTAGGAAGGAGTGACGTGGGGTAGGAACGAAGGAGATGGGTTAGCAGAGAGGGAGGTAGATAGAAGAGAGAGAGAGAGAGAGAGAGAGAGAGTGAAGGAGGGAAAGATTGAAGGAGAGAGAGAGGGAGGAAGATGCTATAGAGAGGGTGAGAGAGGGAAGGAAGGAAAGATTGAAGGAGAGAGAGAGAGAGAGAGGGGGGGAAGGGAGTCCTTTTGATCCTCGTTGGTCCGGTATTATGGAAACAATCCCACAAGAGTGTTGCTATCTGGGTACGATATATGACCACCTTCCTCACACGGGAACCTGCAGGAGAAAACAGATCGTGGAATTAAAGCAATCTGAGTAAATATTGAGACGAATAGCCCCAGTGAGCCTAGGGTGAAGGGGAGGGTAGGTAGGGGGAGGGTACGAGGAGGGCGAAGGGGTGATGGAAAGAAGGGGAAGGGGGGACTAAGGGAGGTAGGAAGGGGTAAAGTGCTGGGTGGTAGGGGGGCGATGGGTGGTAGGAGGGGTGAGGGTAGGGGAGAAGGGAGAAGGGCGTGCCAAACTTCTCCCCCTCTCTCCCTCCCCCTCCCCCCTCTCTCCCTCCTCTCTTCCTTCCCCCCTCCCCCCTCTCTCCCTCCTCTCTTCCTTCCCCCCTCTCTCCCTCCCTCTCTCTCCCTCCCCCCTCTCTCCTTCCCCTCTCTCTCCCTCCCCTCTCTCCCCCTCCCCCTTTCTCCCTCCCCTCTCCCTCCCCCCCTCTCTCCCTCCCCTCTCCCTCCCCCTCCCCCTCTCTCCCTCCTCTCTTCCTTCCCCCCTCCCCCCTCTCTCCCTCCCCCCTCTCTCCTCTCTCCCTCCCCCCTCTCTCCTTCCCCTCTCTCTCCCTCCCCTCTCTCCCCCTCCCCCTTTCTCCCTCCCCTCTCCCTCCCCCTCTCTCCCTCTCCCTCCCCCTCTCTCCCTCCTCTCTTCCTTCCCCCCTCCCCTCTCTCTCCCTCCCTCTCTCTCCCTCCCCCCTCTCTCCTTCCCCTCTCTCTCCCTCCCCTCTCTCCCCCTCCCCCTTTCCCCCTCCCTCTCCCTCCCCTCTCCCTCCCCCCTCTCTCCCTCTCCCTCCCCCTCCCCCCTCTCTCCCTCCCTCTCTCCCTCCTCTCTCTACCTCCCCCTCCCCCCTCTCCCTCCCCCTCCCCCCCTCTCTCCCTCCTCTCTTCCTTCCCCCCACCCCCCCTCTCCCCTCTTCTCCCAGGGCGATGAACAAGATGATATTAATGTACACAGGACAATGACAGAGTTTTGTGGAGGCTAATTATTCTTCAGGTGTTATGACAACGTGTGATGGTGTTATGGCCAGGGTAGTGAAGATGGTTTGAGCCTTATAATGAGTTGATTATATAGTGGCTGAGTCTTATTGAAGATTTGTTTACCTTATATCTGAGTCTTATAATGTTTATTTACATTATGTCTGAGTCTTATAATGCTTATTTACATTATGGCTGAGTCTTATAGTGTTTATTTACATTATGGCTGAGTCTTACAGTGTTTATTTACATTATAGCTGAGTCTTATACCATTTATTTACATTATAGCTGAGTCTTATACCATTTATTTACATTATAGCAGAGTCTTATACCATTTATTTACATTATAGCTGAGTCTTATACCATTTATTTACATTATAGCAGAGTCTTATACCATTTATTTACATTATAGCAGAGTCTTATACCATTTATTTACATTATAGCTTTCTTAACGTATTTGCATCCTACTTGACTCGTAAGCTTTCTCTAAATTGTCTTTCATGTTGACTTTGTGTCTTAGTGACTTTATCAATGTTTCTGTTCGGTTATATTTCTTTGTTGTGGTGTGTGTGTGTGTGTGAAGGCTGGTTTGGCCACATAACAGACCTGACTCCGTGTGACCTCTCGTGACCCCGCGTGACCTCTCATGACCACGTATGACCTCCCATGACCCCGCGCGACCTGTCATGACTCCGTGTGACCTCGTGACCCCGATTGAACTCTCGTGACCCCGAGTGAACTTTCATTACCCCGTGTGACCTCTCATGACCCCGCGTGACCTCTCATGACCCCGCGTGACCTCTCATGACCCTGTGTGACCTCTCATGACCCCCGTTATTGGTGATTTCTTTGTTTTATTTTATACCATTTATCAGGTGGTAATTTTTGAGGTGTATGGAAGGTTCAGTCATGTCTATGTGTTGTTGTTGTTATCGTTTTTGTTATTATTGCTGTTAGTTGTTGCTGTTGTTTTTATCGTTGCTATTGTTGTTCTTTACTGTGAATCTTTATTATTGTGGACTAAATGAAGTGTTCCAATTTTATTTTTCAACTGTGTGTGTGTGTGTGTGTGTGTGTGTGAGTGTGTATGGACCAGCCAAGGTGTTACATAAGGACAGATCAGTCAGTGTTACCAATATTACACACCTGTACTGGGCTGTCTTCCTCACGCTGGCAACACTTGGAGAGGAAATGTATTCATATAAACATTTTTCCCCCGATCTGTTTCTCTCCTGTCAGCCTTAGGGGAAGACCGCACCTAACAGGATCGTTGGAGAGACTGAGAACTGGGGGAGAATTGGGGGGAAACTGGGGCGAATTAGGGAATATTGGGGAGAATTGATGAGGACTGGGGAGAATTAGGGAAAACTGGGGATGCATTGGGGGAAAAACTAGGGAGAATTGGAGGAACTAAGGAGAACTGCAGTGGAAACAGGGGGTGAATTGGAGAGAATTTGGAGAAGTGGGAAGGGTTGGGAGTAATGGGGAGCAATATCTACATATTGTTGACATCACACACACACACACACACACACACACACACACACACACACACACACACACACACACACACACACACACATCATAAACAACTATACAAAACACAGAAGTCTCACCTTGGAACTATATTTTGGGCTGAACTGTCAATAGTAAGGGGAACATTTAACAGGAGTACACACATTAACACGCCTCTGTCTTCTCGCTCCAGGTATTATAGACTAAACCACGATGTATTTGTACGTTAAAGTAAAGGAATATGATATTGTAGGTGGTTTGAGAGTACGTTTTATTTATGTATCAGGATGTATGTCTTGTAACATCCGTCTCATGTTTATGGATTTTTCGTGATTCAGGAATGGTGTGATATTTTCAGAGGTTAAGATAAACATTAAAATTGTTGTTTAATTTTATAAGGGTGATGCGGTGGGCGGGTAGATACTAAACTGGCTTCCTGGGTCGCGCTCGGTGGTAAATTGGTTCCTACAGTTACAGTTGAGGAAGTAAAGGTGTTTGAGTTCAGTGCCAGCCAAATTGCCTCGTTGTGTTGGGCTTGTGGGGCTTTAGTTAGTTATCTGCTGTTTTTTTTATTATTGTTATGGTTCTTATTATTATTTGTGTAATATTTACAATAATTATTACCCCTTTCTGCACTTTATTCCCACGGAAATTCACAACATATAGACAATATTTTGTATTATACCACTGCGTCATAACCTTTGACACCATCTCATTATTAATCGACTTTTCATCAGATTACTTCAACAGACTTACAGATATTAAACCGACAGATCACCAAAATACACAGGCAGCAGTAGGTATGAATATGGATGTCTTACGGTATTCGAACCCATAAAGTTGTCAAACAGTCTTTTTATTGTACGGCATTCCGTTTTCGATAATGTTACCGTGTACATATTGTAATATTATCAGTTATTATTATTTGCCCGATTGACTCACCTTGTCTAACTGTTATGAAGCGTGTATCGAGTATTGTTTCAGTGATATTCTTTTTTATGAAACTGATTCGAATGATACTTAATTGTTTCGTGTTTGGAACTGTTTAAAATAAATTGAGAAGTAGTGGAAGTAAACTGCAAAAGGGGGTAGGAGTAGTAATAGTGGTGGTAGTAGCAGAAGGGGGTAGTAGTAGAAGGGGGTAGGAGTAGTAATAGTGGTGGTAGTAGTATAAGGGGGTAGTAGTAGAAGGGGGTAGGAGTAGTAATAGTGGTGGTAGTAGTAGAAGGGGGTAGGAGTAGTAATAGTGGTGGTAGTAGTAGAAGGGGGTAGGAGTAGTAATAGTGGTGGTAGTAGTAGAAGGGGTAGGAGTAGTAATAGTGGTGGTAGTAGTAGAAGGGGGTAGGAGTAGTAATAGTGGTGTAGTGAGAAGGGGTAGTAGAAGGGGGTAGGAGTAGTAATAGTGGTGGTAGTAGTAGAAGGGGGTAGGAGTAGTAATAGTGGTGGTAGTAGTAGAAGGGGGTAGGAGTAGTAATAGTGGTGGTAGTAGTAGAAGGGGGTAGGAGTAGTAATAGTGGTGGTAGTAGTAGAAGGGGGTAGGAGTAGTAATAGTGGTGGTAGTAGTAGAAGGAGGTAGGAGTAGAAGGGTAGTAGTAAGGGTGGTGAGTAGTAGAAGGGGTAGGAGTAGAAGGGGGTAGGAGTAGTAAAGTGGTGGTAGTAGTAGAAGGGGGTAGGAGTAGTAATAGTGGTGGTAGTAGTAGAAGGGGGTAGGAGTAGTAATAGTGGTGGTAGTAGTAGAAGGGGGTAGGAGTAGTAATAGTGGTGGTAGTAGTAGAAGGGGGGTAGGAGTAGTAATAGTGGTGGTAGTAGTAGAAGGGGGTAGGAGTAGTAATAGTGGTGGTAGTAGTAGAAGGGGGTAGGAGTAGTAATAGTGGTGGTAGTAGTAGAAGGGGGTAGGAGTAGTAATAGTGGTGGTAGTAGTAGAAGGGGGTAGGAGTAGTAATAGTGGTGGTAGTAGTAGAAGGGGGTAGGAGTAGTAATAGTGGTGGTAGTAGTAGAAGGGGTAGGAGTAGTAATAGTGGTGGTAGTAGTAGAAGGGGGTAGGAGTAGTAATAGTGGTGGTAGGAGTAGAAGGGGTAGGAGTAGTAATAGTGGTGGTAGTAGTAGAAGGGGGTAGGAGTAGTAATAGTGGTGGTAGTAGTAGAAGGGGGTAGGAGTAGTAATAGTGGTGGTAGTAGTAGAAGGGGGTAGGAGTAGTAATAGTGGTGGTAGTAGTAGAAGGAGGTAGGAGTAGAAGGGGTAGGAGTAGTAATAGTGGTGGTAGTAGTAGAAGGGGGTAGGAGTAGTAATAGTGGTGGTAGTAGTAGAAGGGGGTAGGAGTAGTAATAGTGGTGGTAGTAGTAGAAGGGGGTAGGAGTAGTAATAGTGGTGGTAGTAGTAGAAGGGGGTAGGAGTAGTAATAGTGGTGGTAGTAGTAGAAGGGGGTAGGAGTAGTAATAGTGGTGGTAGTAGTAGAAGGGGGTAGGAGTAGTAATAGTGGTGGTAGTAGTAGAAGGGGGTAGGAGTAGTAATAGTGGTGGTAGTAGTAGAAGGGGGTAGGAGTAGTAATAGTGGTGGTAGTAGTAGAAGGGGGTAGGAGTAGTAATAGTGGTGGTAGTAGTAGAAGGGGGTAGGAGTAGTAATAGTGGTGGTAGTAGTAGAAGGGGGTAGGAGTAGTAATAGTGGTGGTAGTAGTAGAAGGGGGTAGGAGTAGTAATAGTGGTGGTAGTAGTAGAAGGGGGTAGGAGTAGAAGGGGTAGGAGTAGTAATAGTGGTGGTAGTAG
>CAUDMG010001664.1:5000-20000 GCA_958450375.1 Homarus gammarus | reverse complement strand
TACCGACTCCTGACACAAGTTCCTCTCTCTCTCTCTCTCTCTCTCTCTCTCTCTCTCTCTCTCTCTCTCTCTCTCCTACACAACAGGACGCCCCACCACCCCTCCTTCCTTCCTACCCCTCACCCCTCCTCCTCTGGCCAACTCCTGCAGCGGGACCACCGAGCAACACTCTATTGGCATCTTACCGGACCGTGAAATAAGGAGACCACCACCCCGCCCTCCCCACCCCTCCCTCGTGAGACCTTCCCCCTCCCCCTTACCCACACATCCCACCCCATTCAGGAGATCGGGGGACGTCTGATGTGTCTGTCCTTCGAGGCCTACTACTACGCCGCCTTCAGGTTTCTCTCTCACTCAGACACCTAACGTATTCTTGGTTGTTTTCAAGGAGGGAAGGGCACAGGTCGTTCCCTGAAGTTGGCTGAGGCTATTTTTTATTTTAGGTGGAAATTCAGTTTTATTTATTTTGATGTTTTGAAAGATATATTTATTTTATTATTATTATTATTATTATTATTATTATTATTATTATTATTATTTATTATTTTTTTTTTTTATTTTTTTTATTACTATTTTTTTTTTGGGGGGGGGGTTGTTGTTATGGTAGGTTGTGTTGTGTGATGTTTGCCGTAAGTGTTGTCGTCGATGTTGATGTGTTGAGAATTTTCTTTAGGAGGTTTTGTTTTCTGTTAGGAATGTTTTGGGGTGTTTGTGAGTTGTGTTGTAGTAAGTTTTCTTAGTAAGGTGTTTAAGGTCCCACTTGTACAACGCCGCCGCCACCTTCGCACACACACACACACACACACACACACACACACACACACACACACACACACACACACACACACACAGGGCTTGGTCTCTACATTCCAACACCTCACCTGCGGTGTTCCCCAGGGGACCAAGATGGGACCACTGTGCTTCCTCATCCTGATCAACGACGCTCTATCGGACACTCCTCACAGGTGGAAGTACGTGGATGACTGCACTGGAGGGTTTCAGTGGACAACACCGCACCAGACTACTCATCGCTACAAGGCACCCTGGACAAGCTACAGGCATGGACTACGGAGAACAAGGTCACCATCAACCACACCAAAACCGTAGTCATGCACATCAATACCGCCACCACTCCAGTGCAAGCCCCAGCAGTCACAGTGGGTGCCCATCCTCTCCAGCTGGTGCAGTCTGCCAAACTCCCGGGTGTAACTATAGACAACAAACTTGACTGGAAGGCCCATGTAAATAACACAGTCAAGGCAGCCTCGTACCGCCTCTACATGCTACGACGACTTAGGTAACTTGGGACACCCACGCCAGAGTTGAGGACCATCTACAACGCCTTTATTCTCCCCAAACTTACATATGCGTCACCAGCCTGGTCGTCTTCTCTGAACTCCACCCAACAACGTCAGCTAGAGAAGGTACAGAAAAGGGCCTGCAGAATCATGCTCGGCGCAGACTACTCCGGCTACACCAACGCTCTCTCCACCCTGGAAATGCCATCCCTCAGTGGCACCTCCTGCCACCTGCAGCCCCCCACCCAACTCGCGCAGTCCGCCACTACAACAAAATACAGCCCATAAGAGCCCTCACCGATAGATATAAGAACAGCACCATCCTATCTATTGTTAAAATAATAAACAACTCCTGATTTATGTACTGTACAGCCCTTTAAATGTATTCAATGCATATTATATCATTATGTCTTAATCAAATGTAAGTCTGTATATTTTCAGTCACCGGCTGCAACTCTATTAATAAACCGTTTATTATTATTATTACACTACTACTACTACTACTACGACTACTTTGCTGTCACTCGGAACCGAGTATGACGATCATACAGCTTTGATACAATGATATGAGTTATAAGGGATGTCACCTAGGTTGGGGAGTTCTGAGGTAACTGAAGAGGCCGATACGGAACCGGCAGCGTCGTCCATATTCGTTGCACATGTGGAGGGCTCGATCTACTATGGGAGGGGCGGTGGTATCGTCTTTCCGACGTTGATGCTTGTCTGCCTCGGTTTGAAGTCGGACTAACTCGAAAGTATTGACACCTTCTCGTGTGGTGCTCCTCCAAGAGTTACGATGTGGAGTAATCGTCTCCCAGGTGAGGGGATCTATTTGGCACCTTTTCAGGCTTGTCTTAAGACTATCCTTATACCTTTTCAGTTGCCCACCAGCGTTACTTTTACTATTTGTTAGGTGACTGTAAAGTAGCTGCTTTGGTAGTCTACTGTCGTCCATGCGGGTACCATGGCCAGTCCAGCGTAGTTGTTCATGGATAATGGTAGCCTCGATGCTCCTACAGTTGGTGTCAGCAAGAATACTGGCATTTGTTCACATGTCTTCCCAGCGAACTCGGAGGATGGAACGTAGACTACGTTGGTGAAAGTTTTAGTGCCTTGAGGTGCCTCCTGTATGTGACCCATGTCTCACTGCCATGTAGCAGGGTGGGGAGGACCACTGCTCGATATACGTGCAACTTTGTGGATAATTTCAGCTCCCTACAGCTGAAGACACGGTTTCGGAGTCGCCCCCCCCCCCCCCCCCCCCCACACACACACACACACACACACACCACCTCTCCCCCTCCCACATACAACCATCAACACACACCCCCACACACTATCCCCACCACACCCCGAACACCATGCCACCACCATACACCCCTCAACCCACACCACCTACCGTCACCCACCCACCCACCCACACATCACCACCAACAGCCTCACTTAATCCCTCTGTTTACCGTCTTCACCTTTTTTTTACCAAGTATAATCGCCACATGAAAGTTTCCCCAGATGTTTTTCGCCTCAAATATTTTTCACTTCCTAATCCCCCCCTCCCCTCCCCCCCCCCCCCGAGTAGAAAGAGAATAGTCCACATAACGCTCAAAATATCCCCCCTCCCACCCCCACCCCCCACACCCCCACCCCCCACACCTCCCACCTTAGTTTTTCCCTGCACTTAGGATGAGAGATATTGTCTTAACATAATTAGATTCAAGGTAATGTGAATTGTGTCTTACCTTGTGAGTGTGTTGTGAGCGAGGTTAGGTGAGGCTATTTTTGGTTAGGTTAGGTGAGGTTAGGTTATATTAGGTTAGGTTATATTTGGTTAGGTTATATTTGGTTAGGTTTGGTTAGGTTAGGTTAGGTTATATTTGGTTAGGTTATAGTTGGTTAGGTTATATTTGGTTAGGTTATATTAGGTTAGGTTATATTTGGTTAGGTTATATTAGGTTAGGTTATATTTGGTTAGGTTATAGTTGGTTAGGTTATATTTGGTTAGGTTATATTAGGTTAGGTTATATTTGGTTAGGTTATATTTGGTTAGGTTATATTTGGTTAGGTTAGGTTAGGTTATATTTGGTTAGGTTATAGTTGGTTAGGTTATATTAGGTTAGGTTATATTTGGTTAGGTTATATTTGGTTAGGTTATATTTGGTTAGGTTAGGTTAGGTTATATTTGGTTAGGTTATAGTTGGTTAGGTTATATTAGGTTAGGTTATATTTGGTTAGGTTATATTTGGTTAGGTTATATTTGGTTAGGTTAGGTTAGGTTATATTTGGTTAGGTTATAGTTGGTTAGGTTATATTAGGTTAGGTTATATTTGGTTAGGTTATACTTGGTTAGGTTATATTTGGTTAGGTTATATTAGGTTAGGTTATATTAGGTTAGGTTATATTTGGTTAGGTTATATTTGGTTAGGTTAGGTTAGGTTATAGTTGGTTAGGTTATATTTGGTTAGGTTATATTAGGTTAGGTTATATTTGGTTAGGTTATATTTGGTTAGGTTATATTTGGTTAGGTTAGGTTAGGTTATATTTGGTTAGGTTATAGTTGGTTAGGTTATATTAGGTTAGGTTATATTTGGTTAGGTTATATTTGGTTAGGTTATATTTGGTTAGGTTAGGTTAGGTTATATTTGGTTAGGTTATAGTTGGTTAGGTTATATTAGGTTAGGTTATATTTGGTTAGGTTATATTTGGTTAGGTTATATTTGGTTAGGTTAGGTTATATTTGGTTAGGTTATAGTTGGTTAGGTTATATTAGGTTAGGTTATATTTGGTTAGGTTATACTTGGTTAGGTTATATTTGGTTAGGTTATATTAGGTTAGGTTATATTAGGTTAGGTTATATTTGGTTAGGTTATATTAGGTTAGGTTATATTTGGTTAGGTTATATTTGGTTAGGTTATATTTGGTTAGGTTATTTTTGGTTAGGTTATATTTGGTTAGGTTATATTAGGTTAGGTTATATTTGGTTAGGTTATTTTTGGTTAGGTTATATTTGGTTAGGTTTGGTTAGGTTATAGTTGGTTAGGTTATACTTGGTTAGGTTATATTTGGTTAGGTTATATTAGGTTAGGTTATATTAGGTTAGGTTATATTTGGTTAGGTTATATTAGGTTAGGTTATATTTGGTTAGGTTATTTTTGGTTAGGTTATATTAGGTTAGGTTATATTTGGTTAGGTTATTTTTGGTTAGGTTATAGTTGGTTAGGTTTGGTTAGGTTATAGTTGGTTAGGTTATAGTTGGTTAGGTTATATTTGGTTAGGTTATATTTGGTTAGGTTTGGCTAGGTTATATTTGGTTAGGTTATATTTGGTTAGGTTATATTTGGTTAGGTTTGGTTAGGTTATATTTGGTTAGGTTATAGTTGGTTAGGTTATATTTGGTTAGGTTATAGTTGGTTAGGTTATATTTGGTTAGGTTATATTAGGTTAGGTTATATTTGGTTAGGTTATATTTGGTTAGGTTTGGTTAGGTTATATTTGGTTAGGTTATAGTTGGTTAGGTTATATTAGGTTAGGTTATATTTGGTTAGGTTATTTTTGGTTAGGTTATATTTGGTTAGGTTATATTTGGTTAGGTTATATTTGGTTAGGTTATAGTTGGTTAGGTTTGGTTAGGTTATAGTTGGTTAGGTTATATTTGGTTAGGTTATATTTGGTTAGGTTATAGTTGGTTAGGTTATATTTGGTTAGGTTATATTTGGTTAGGTTTGGTTAGGTTATAGTTGGTTAGGTTATATTTGGTTAGGTTTGGTTAGGTTATAGTTGGTTAGGTTATAGTTGGTTAGGTTATATTTGGTTAGGTTATATTTGGTTAGGTTTGGTTAGGTTAGGTTTGGTTAGGTTATTTTTGGTTAGGTTTGGTTAGGTTATAGTTGGTTAGGTTATATTAGGTTAGGTTATATTTGGTTAGGTTATACTTGGTTAGGTTATATTTGGTTAGGTTATATTAGGTTAGGTTATATTTGGTTAGGTTATATTTGGTTAGGTTATATTTGGTTAGGTTAGGTTATATGTGGTTAGGTTATAGTTGGTTAGGTTATATTAGGTTCGGTTATATTTGGTTAGGTTATATTTGGTTAGGTTATATTTGGTTAGGTTATACTTGGTTAGGTTATATTTGGTTAGGTTATATTAGGTTAGGTTATATTAGGTTAGGTTATATTTGGTTAGGTTATATTAGGTTAGGTTATATTAGGTTAGGTTATATTTGGTTAGGTTATTTTTGGTTAGGTTATATTTGGTTAGGTTTGGTTAGGTTATAGTTGGTTAGGTTATATTAGGTTAGGTTATATTTGGTTAGGTTATTTTTGGTTAGGTTATAGTTGGTTAGGTTTGGTTAGGTTATAGTTGGTTAGGTTATAGTTGGTTAGGTTATAGTTGGTTAGGTTATAGTTGGTTAGGTTATATTTGGTTAGGTTATAGTTGGTTAGGTTATATTTGGTTAGGTTATATTAGGTTAGGTTATATTTGGTTAGGTTATATTTGGTTAGGTTTGGTTAGGTTATATTTGGTTAGGTTATTTTTGGTTCGGTTATATTAGGTTAGGTTATATTTGGTTAGGTTATATTTGGTTAGGTTATATTTGGTTAGGTTATAGTTGGTTAGGTTATATTTGGTTAGGTTATATTTGGTTAGGTTATAGTTGGTTAGGTTATATTTGGTTAGGTTATATTTGGTTAGGTTATAGTTGGTTAGGTTATATTTGGTTAGGTTATATTTGGTTAGGTTTGGTTAGGTTATAGTTGGTTAGGTTATATTTGGTTAGGTTATAGTTGGTTAGGTTTGGTTAGGTTATAGTTGGTTAGGTTATAGTTGGTTAGGTTATATTTGGTTAGGTTATATTTGGTTAGGTTTGGTTAGGTTTGGTTAGGTTATAGTTGGTTAGGTTATAGTTGGTTAGGTTTGGTTAGGTTATAGTTGGTTAGGTTATAGTTGGTTAGGTTTGGTTAGGTTATGTTTGTGTGATTAAGACATAAGTATGATTTTAATTTGTTTTGCTTGAGGTTAAGTGAATGTTTTTGTTTACCCATCATGGCACACACACACACACACACACACACACACACACACACACACACACACACACACCCTACGACAACTCTTAACTAAGGATGACAGGTGAACTTAGGCGAGGTAACCACGCCATCTCTCACCTGACTCAAGACATCCATCCTTCTCGTCTCACTACAGAGCCTCACGTCATCTCCCAGCGGCAAAAATTCACTACTAACAAGAAAGTGCCTCATATTTTCCCCCAATAGTCATCAGGATTTATGGAACCGCTTAGAACGCGCAGGGAATGAGTCGACACCGCAGGACACCGGCTGAAATATGATGTGGGTGTACCAGTGTGTGTGTGTGTATGTATGTGGGTGTACCAGTGTGTGTGTGTGTGTGTGTGTGTGTGTGTGTGTGTGTGTGTGTGTGACAATATACCTGCATCACATTACACCTTTACAACCTTCTTACCTGTAGCTATGATCCAGCATTAGCATATACAATACCCAAGACAGTTCAATTACCTGTTGAAATTAACCATATACCTGTAATTACACAGCTATCATACCTCTCGTCCAATTTTGCTGAATATCGTCACACTACACACACACACACACACACACACACGGGGAGTGTAAGTGAAATGCGGCGTGAGGTGACCCAAGACTTATATACTGATACTATGCCCCAGCTGCCAGTAGCACCTTCTCGGGGTCACGTCAGGTTAGGTTCGGTTCGGTTAGGTTAGGTTAGGTTAGGTTAGGTCAGGTCAGGTCAGGTCAGGTTAGGTTGGGTTAGGTTAGGTTAGGTTAGGTCAGGTCAGGTCAGGTCAGGTTAGGTTAGGTTAGGTTAGGTCAGGTCAGGTCAGGTCAGGTTAGGTTAGGTTAGGTTAGGTTAGGTCAGGTCAGGTCAGGTCAGGTCAGGTTAGGTTAGGTCACGTGTCTATATTAATCTTCTATGTTTAAGCTTTTTCTTCCGTGAGATTATGACCAAGGAACTCGTATGTTATGTGGAGGGGAGGGGGGGGCAATTGTGCCTCGTCTTGTCATGGGGTAAATTTTCTGTTTTCATTTTGGATGTAATAGTTTATACTTGTTTAGATGGTTTTCGGTCTTTATACATCTCTTTATCGCAGTTAGAGTAAGATGATGTGTACCCTGATAAATAAAGAGAGGAAGTATGAGAGAGAGAGAGAAAAAATGATAAAGAAATAGAGATGCGACAGAGAGAGAGTGGGATAGAGAGAGATTGAGGAAGCGAGAGAAATTAGACAGGGAAAAAGAGAGAAAGACAGATAAACAGAAAGGAAAAAGATAAAGAGAGAGAGCATAGAGTTTGTCGTCCCCAAAAAATACAAAATAAAAATATAAGTAAAGGAAAAGAGAAGTAGAGGAGGTGAGACAACAACAGGTGTATCCCACAACCACTGTGTCCCACCAGGTGTAAGTGTCGTCCACCAGCCAGCCACAACAACACCTACACCTGCTTCACACCTGCCTGCACCTGCTTCACACCTGCCTGCACCTGCTTCACACCTACCTACACCTGCTTCACACCTGCCTGCACCTGTTTCACACCTACCTACACCTGCTTCACACCTACCTACACCTGCTTCACACCTACCTACACCTGCTTCACACCTGCCTACACCTGCTTGACACCTACCTACACCTGCTTCACACCTACCTACACCTGCTTCACACCTACCTACACCTGCTTCACACCTGCCTGCACCTGCTTCACACCTACCTACACCTGCTTCACACCTACCTACACCTGCTTCACACCTGCCTACACCTGATTGACACTACCTACACCTGCTTCACACCTACCTACACCTGCTTCACACTGCCTACACCTGCTCACACCTGCCTGCACCTGCTTCACACTACCTACACCTGCTTCACACCTACCTACACCTGCTTCACACCTGCCTACACCTGCTTGACACCTACCTACACCTGCTTCACACCTACCTACACCTGCTTCACACCTGCCTGCACCTGCTTCACACCTACCTACACCTGCTTCACACCTACCTACACCTGCTTCACACCTGCCTACACCTGCTTGACACCTACCTACACCTGCTTCACACCTACCTACACCTGCTTCACACCTGCCTACACCTGCTTGACACCTACCTACACCTGCTTCACACCTACCTACACCTGCTTCACACCTACCTACACCTGCTTCACACCTACCTACACCTGCTTCACACCTGCCTGCACCTGCTTCACACCTGCCTGCACCTGCTTCACACCTGCCTGCACCTGCTTCACACCTACCTACACCTGCTTCACACCTACCTACACCTGCTTCACACCTACCTACACCTGCTTCACACCTACCTACACCTGCTTCACACCTGCCTGCACCTGCTTCACACAACTAGAAAAAGAGAAACATCTTATAATAATCTGCCACCACACACACACACACACACACACACACACACACACACACACGTATGCCCTTCCTGTTTCGTTCATTTGTGTCATGAACGAAGAAACAGGATTTATTTTACTCCCGCATCTTCCTCCGCCTGAAGTACCTCTCCACGACCCTCCACTGAGAACAGAGAGTCGAGATTCTTGTGTCGGTGTTTAAATGGTTGTGCCTCTCTCTCTCTCTCTCTCTCTCTCTCTCTCTCTCTCTCTCTCTCTCTCTCTCTCTCTCTCTCTCTCTCTCTGTCTCTCTTTCTCTCTCTCTCTCTCTCTCTCTCTGACAGCTGAAAGACCCTAAAACCTTTTTCTTTATTTCAACCTTTGTCATCGATAATTCAATTGCCTTTAGAATCCTTTCAAGTCGTATACATTTTTCTTATCTATGTCTCAATCATAGTCTGTGTGTGTGTGTGTGTGTGTGTGTGTGTGTGAGTGAGTGAGTGAGTGAGTGCAAGATCATGTTTACCTCCATTTTTTTCTAAATATACTTCGAGTTTTTTTTTCAAGTTAATAAAAGAAAACGGATCAGGTATATATATATTTTTTTTTCAACATCCAAAATACATCTTCGTCTGGAGTTCAATATATCCCATGTTCATCTGAGCCAAAATTCGCTTTATATATATTTTTTGGGGGGTAAAAGCAGTAGTATGATTTTTGTAGTATTTTTTGTATTTTTTGTATTTTCCGTAGACGTGTGTAACCTCTCACCTTTAATGGTATTTTTAAAGAAGAGTTCCAGACTAGTGAAGAATCCGGGGATAAGGGTAAGAAAATATATTGCACCTTCAGTAAAAATATGTTTTAACCTTACCTCCTAAACCTTTGAGTTCGTTTGGGTACTATTTCATAAACCCCACACACACACACACACACACACACACACACACACACACACACACATATATACAAAAGGGTCTTTCTTTTTAACATTATATTTTTAATTTTGTTTTTCATTATGACAAAAGTTTAAAATTTTCAATAAAAGGAGTAACTAACGATAGAGATGACAACAAATTAATACTTAAAACCATCGTCCTCAAAGGGTTAAATTATAGTCATCAAAGGGTTAAATTATAGTCATCAAAGGGTTAAATTATAGTCATCAAAGGGTTAAATTATAGTCATCAAAGGGTTAAATTATAGTCATCAAAGGGTTAAATTATAGTCATCAAAGGGTTAAATTATAGTCATCAAAGGGTTAAATTATAGTCATCAAAGGGTTAAATTATAGTCATCAAAGGGTTAAATTATAGTCATCAAAGGGTTAAATTATAGTCATCAAAGGGTTAAATTATAGTCATCAAAGGATTAAATTATAGTCATCAAAGGGTTAAATTATAGTCATCAAAGGGTTAAATTATAGTCATCAAAGGGTTAAATTATAGTCATCTAAGGATTAAATTATAGTCATCAAAGGGTTAAATTATAGTCATCAAAGGATTAAATTATAGTCATCAAAGGGTTAAATTATAGTCATCTAAGGGTTAAATTATAGTCATCAAAGGGTTAAATTATAGTCATCAAAGGGTTAAATTATAGTCATCAAAGGATTAAATTATAGTCATCAAAGGGTTAAATTATAGTCATCAAAGGGTTAAATTATAGTCATCAAAGGGTTAAATTATAGTCATCAAAGGGTTAAATTATAGTCATCAAAGGGTTAAATTATAGTCATCAAAGGGTTAAATTATAGTCATCAAAGGATTAAATTATAGTCATCAAAGGGTTAAATTATAGTCATCAAAGGGTTAAATTATAGTCATCAAAGGGTTAAATTATAGTCATCAAAGGGTTAAATTATAGTCATCAAAGGGTTAAATTATAGTCATCAAAGGGTTAAATTATAGTCATCAAAGGGTTAAATTATAGTCATCAAAGGGTTAAATTATAGTCATCAAAGGGTTAAATTATAGTCATCAAAGGATTAAATTATAGTCATCAAAGGGTTAAATTATAGTCATCAAAGGGTTAAATTATAGTCATCAAAGGGTTAAATTATAGTCATCTAAAGGGTTACATTATAGTCATCAAAGGGTTAAATTATAGTCATCAAAGGGTTAAATTATAGTCATCAAAGGGTTAAATTATAGTCATCAAAGGGTTAAATTATAGTCATCAAAGGGTTAAATTATAGTCATCAAAGGGTTAAATTATAGTCATCAAAGGGTTAAATTATAGTCATCAAAGGGTTAAATTATAGTCATCAAAGGGTTAAATTATAGTCATCAAAGGGTTAAATTATAGTCATCAAAGGGTTAAATTATAGTCATCAAAGGGTTAAATTATAGTCATCAAAGGGTTAAATTATAGTCATCAAAGGGTTAAATTATAGTCATCTAAGGGTTAAATTATAGTCATCAAAGGGTTAAATTATAGTCATCAAAGGGTTAAATTATAGTCATCAAAGGGTTAAATTATAGTCATCAAAGGGTTAAATTATAGTCATCAAAGGGTTAAATTATAGTCATCAAAGGGTTAAATTATAGTCATCAAAGGGTTAAATTATAGTCATCAAAGGGTTAAATTATAGTCATCAAAGGGTTAAATTATAGTCATCAAAGGGTTAAATTATAGTCATCAAAGGGTTAAATTATAGTCATCAAAGGGTTAAATTATAGTCATCAAAGGGTTAAATTATAGTCATCAAAGGGTTAAATTATAGTCATCAAAGGGTTAAATTATAGTCATCAAAGGGTTAAATTATAGTCATCAAAGGGTTAAATTATAGTCATCAAAGGGTTAAATTATAGTCAAAGGGTTAAATTATAGTCATCTAAGGGTTAAATTATAGTCATCAAAGGGTTAAATTATAGTCATCAAAGGGTTAAATTATAGTCATCAAAGGGTTAAATTATAGTCATCAAAGGGTTACATTATAGTCATCAAAGGGTTAAATTATAGTCATCTAAGGATTAAATTATAGTCATCAAAGGGTTAAATTATAGTCATCTTAGGATTAAATTATAGTCATCAAAGGGTTAAATTATAGTCATCTAAGGGTTAAATTATAGTCATCAAAGGGTTACATTATAGTCATCTAAGGATTAAATTATAGTCATCAAAGGGTTAAATTATAGTCATCAAAGGGTTAAATTATAGTCATCAAAGGGTTACATTATAGTCATCAAAGGATTAAATTATAGTCATCAAAGGATTAAATTTTAGTCATCAAAGGATTAAATTATAGTCATCAAAGGGTTAAATTATAGTCATCTAAGGATTAAATTATAGTCATCAAAGGGTTGAATTATAGTCATCTTAGGATTAAATTATAGTCATCAAAGGGTTAAATTATAGTCATCAAAGGGTTAAATTATAGTCATCAAAGGGTTAAATTATAGTCATCAAAGGGTTAAATTATAGTCATCAAAGGGTTAAATTATAGTCATCAAAGGGTTACATTATAGTCATCTAAGGATTAAATTATAGTCATCAAAGGGTTAAATTATAGTCATCAAAGGGTTAAATTATAGTCATCAAAGGGTTACATTATAGTCATCAAAGGGTTAAATTATAGTCATCAAAGGGTTAAATTATAGTCATCAAAGGATTAAATTTTAGTCATCAAAGGGTTAAATTATAGTCATCAAAGGATTAAATTATAGTCATCAAAGGGTTAAATTATAGTCATCAAAGGGTTAAATTATAGTCATCAAAGGGTTATATTATAGTCATCAAAGGGTTAAATTATAGTCATCAGAGGGTTACATTATAGTCATCAAAGGGTTAAATTATAGTCATCAAAGGATTAAATTTTAGTCATCAAAGGGTTAAATTATAGTCATCAAAGGATTAAATTATAGTCATCAAAGGGTTAAATTATAGTCATCAAAGGGTTAAATTATAGTCATCAAAGGGTTAAATTATAGTCATCAAAGGGTTAAATTATAGTCATCAGAGGGTTAAATTATAGTCATCAAAGGGTTAAATTATAGTCATCAAAGGATTAAATTATAGTCATCAAAGGGTTAAATTATAGTCATCAAAGGGTTAAATTATAGTCATCAAGGGGTTAAATTATTGTCATCAAAGGGTTAAATTATTGTCATCAAGGGGTTAAATTATAGTCATCAAAGGGTTAAATTATAGTCATCAAGGGGTTAAATTATGGTCATCAAAGGGTTAAATTATAGTCATCAGAGGGTTAAATTATAGTCATAAAAGGGTTAAATTATAGTCATCAAAGGGTTAAATTATAATCATCAAAGGGTTAAATTATAATCATCAAAGGGTTAAATTATAGTCATCAAAGGGTTAAATTATAGTCATCTTAGGATTAAATTATAGTCATCAAAGGGTTACATTATAGTCATCAAAGGGTTAAATTATAGTCATCAAAGGGTTAAATTATAGTCATCAAAGGGTTAAATTATAGTCATCAAAGGGTTAAATTATAGTCATCAGAGGGTTAAATTATAGTCATCAAAGGATTAAATTATAGTCATCAAAGGGTTAAAGTATAGTCATCAAAGGATTAAATTATAGTCATCAAAGGGTTAAATTATAGTCATCAAAGGGTTAAATTATAGTCATCAAAGGGTTAAATTATAGTCATCAAAGGGTTAAATTATAGTCATCAAAGGGTTAAATTATAGTCATCAAAGGGTTAAATTATAGTCATCAAAGGGTTAAATTATAGTCATCAAAGGATTATATCATCGTCTTAAAAGGGTTAACATTGTCGTTCTTAAAGGGTTAAACCATCGTCCGCAATGGGTTAGACCATCATCCTCAAAGGGTTAGACCATCATCCTCAAAGGGTTACACCATCGTCCGCAATGGGTTAAACCATCGTCCTCAAAGGGTTAGACCATCATCCTCAAAGGGTTAAACCATCGTCCTCAAAGGTTAAACCATCGTTCTTAAAGGGTTAAATCATTGTTCTCAAAAGTTAAACCATCGTTCTCAAATGGTTAAATCATTGTCCTCAAAGGCTTAAACTATTGTTCTTAAAGGATTAAACCATCATCCTCAAAGGTTAAACCATTTTCCTCAAAGGGTTAAACTATTGTTCTCAAAGGGTTAAACCATCATCCTCAAAGGTTAAACCATCGTCCTCAAAGGGTTAAACTATTGTTCTCAAAGGGTTAAACTATTGTTCTCAAAGGGTTAAACTATTGTTCTCAAAGGGTTAAACTATTGTCCTCAAAGGGTTAAACTATTGTTCTCAAAGGGTTAAACCATCATCCTCAAAGGTTAAACCATCATCCTCAAAGGTTAAACCATCATCCTCAAAGGTTAAACCATCATCCTCAAAGGCTAAACCATCATCCTCAAAGGTTAAACCATCATCCTCAAAGGTTAAACCATCATCCTTAAAGGTTAAACCATCGTCCTCAAATGGTTAAATCATCGTCCTCAAAGGGTTAAACTATTGTCCTCAAAGGGTTAAACTATTGTTCTCAAAGGGTTCAATCATCATCCTCAAAAGTTAAACCATCATCCTCAAAAGTTAAATCATTGTCCTCAAAGGGTTAAACTATTGTCCTCAAAGGGTTAAACTATTGTTCTCAAAGGGTTAAACTATTGTTCTCAAAGGGTTAAACCATCGTCCTCAAAGGGTTAAACCATCATCCTCAAAGGGTTAAACTATTGTCCTCAAAGGGTTAATCTATTGTTCTCAAAGGGTTAAACTATTGTTCTCAAAGGGTTAAATCATCATCCTCAAAGGGTTAAACCATCATCCTCAAAAGTTAAATCATCGCCCTCAAAGGGTTAAACTATTGTCCTCAAAGGGTTAATCTATTGTTCTCAAAGGGTTAAACTATTGTTCTCAAAGGGTTAAATCATCATCCTCAAAGAGTTAAACCATCATCCTCATCGGTTTAAACCATCATCCTCAAAGGGTAAACCATCGTCCTCAAATGCTTAAATCATCGTCCTCAAAGGGTTAAATCATCGTCCTCAAAGGGTTAAACTATTGTTCTCAAAGGGTTAAATCATCGTCCTCAAAGGGTTAAACTATTGTTCTCAAAGGGTTAAACATAGTCCTCAAAAGCATAAATCATCGTCCTCAAAGGGTTAGACCATCATCCTCAAAGGGTTAAATCATAGTCATCAAAGGGTTAAACTATAGTTCATCAAAGGGTTAAATATAGTCATCAAAGGGTTAAACTATAGTTCATCAAAGGGTTAAACCATAGTCATCAAAGGTTAAACCATCGTCATCAAAGGGTTAAACTATAGTCATCAAAGGGTTAAATCATCAGTCCTCAAAGGGTTAAATCATAGTCATCAAA
>CAUDMG010001663.1:0-11944 GCA_958450375.1 Homarus gammarus | reverse complement strand
ATATATATATATATATATATATATATATATATATATATATATATATATATATATATATATATATATAGGGGTGGTGTACCTGGTTGGTGAAGGTATCAAAGTGCTCGTGTTGTTTGTCGCTGGTGAACACGGAGACAGAGCCCTCGATCACTGCCTTTTCAATACGGGCTCCAGGTTGGTCACCACGCACAAGGTATATTCCGATGGAGGTTCGACGGATGCTTGAGTCCGTCTTACTGTTGCCGTGGAACTGAAAAAAAATATCTTATACATTTGAAACTTGATAGGAAATGAAGAAATAGTAAAGAGATATTAGGAATGTGGTGGAAAAATAAATACTAGTTTACGTTTGAAAGTAACTGCCTTCCTTTAGAGACTTCTTGTCCTGACTTAACACCTTTGTTACTCTAGGAAAGTTGGGGAAGTGATAATTAAAATATCTGAGGCATATTACACAATATCCTGTCCCCTTGGAACCATTGCCCACTTAATATTTGTTTCTCCTGTTTAGTATAACGAAAACAACACAGGAGAAACAAAATTACCTTCATGGCGACAAGTTCTTCTTTATCACAGGAGTCGTAGACGATTGTTCGAGTAAGCGACCACAGAGTTTCATGGATGGGGTGAAGATTGCGTTACCTTCCTATCCTTTTCGAACTCTTGGCACCTTTCTTTGACCCTTTAGAGACACTCTTCTTTGCTGCTGAAAGTCTGAAGCAATACAAATTATTTTAGACTGCTACGAAATAATAATAACGAATAAATTTATTTTTTGTTTAATTTTTGTTTGTGAACGTGAACATAAGATCTATAGGCATGGCAACTCGTTAAAGGCTTTGTGGTTATAGTACTGTAGGTGTAGTCGGGAATGTTTTCGACCGTGTTTACTTCCCCATCTGTAAAGTTTGGTATGTAACCTAACCTAACCTAATCTAACCCGAACACGAACCAGAGACCCTGAGGACAAAAGAGAGAGTTGTATCCATCTAGTGGCTCATAAAACTTAAGCAATATTATATAGTCTTGGGGTCCTATTTTAACCTTCAACTAAATACTGTAGGCATAACCAATGTATCGATTTCTTTAATTTATTGAATTTACTTTAGCTAATTTACAGTCTGACTGATTCACATTAAAAAAATATATTTGATTGACTTGTATAAAAAACTCACAGCATATTCAAACATTCTAAGCAGTGAGATTCGACATAACAATTAGCCCATACTTATAAACCTGCAGTCCTGCACACACAAACACACAGGGCCTGTCTGTCGGCCCCCTTCCCTCATTTTCTCCTCCCCGCCAGGAAGTATCAACATCCTCCTACCAACAATGCATTGCAAAGACTGACGAACACCCCACAACTGATAAACAAAAGTGACAATTTCAACTCAAGGGGAATGAAAACAAGTGTTAGACAGTCACAAGCTGTTGATGCAAGAATAGATACCCCAAAAGGTTAGATTACCCCCGGAGGAGATATATTAAATAGGAGCTATATTACTTGTAGGTAAATTAGAGAATGACTTATAACACCCACCAGCTTCTTCTGGTCGAAGACAAGTCCCTGGCCACAGATGAATGCGAACATCCGCATCTTGATGAGTAGGTCAGCGTCAACGAAGGGATGACACACGTGAAACACTTGGCATCCGTTGCCCACGTCGGCATAATAACCGTATATCCGCTGCCCACACCTGCAATACATACCTGGTGAGTGAGCAGTATAACAAACTGGGATGCGCTTTTATATGCATATGAGTACAGCTTGCTTGCGTGGGTCAAGGTACTGTGCAGTACATGAAGTAAGAAATGGATTAATAAGTAGTACAGGATAGGACATTAACCTCAATTTGAGAAAAAAACGTCTGTTGAAAGGCTTTATAAGGCAAGGGCTGATGTATGGGTCAGAAGCGTGGACAATTTCAGTCATGGAGGTATGAAGGATGGAGGCGACATGTCGCACGCTCCCTGAAGCCAATTTCCCCTGAGTCAGCCATCTTTGTAAAAAGGCTGGTCGTGCGCCAGGAGGCTGGGTGACTCTCATTGACGCTGGTTTGCACTGTTTACATAGCGTCCCTGTGTGATTAAGTGAAACTATTATTCTATTTTCAACCATTTATTATATACCATAGTCCAGTGGTTCTCAACCTTGTTTGCCCCCATGCACCCCTTTCACCATATGTCAGAATGTCATTCCCCCCTCCTTTCCACGATTGTCTGCCTCAAAAAGTGCATTCCAAATAATATGCATATAATACTGAAAATCCTTTATTTTTTCCATATTAGTATCAGTCCCCCCCCCCCCCCCCCCCCCTGAAAACCTGAGAGGGGAAATTCCCCCGTGGTTGAGAACCCCTGCCATATTACAATAAAACTACATTTCAATGAACAACAATAATCATTAGCATCAATTATTATCCTTATCATGGCACGAACCTGGTACCCTGAGCACAGGGGGATTTCTGTGCATTTTTACCTTGCAGACTGATCATTAGATCATCCAAACAAAACTGGAGGGAGTCAGCAACAGAGTCACTTAGTAACTGCACGGCCAATTTTACATTAATTTTTCTCTTTAAGCATTTAATATGTGAAGCTCTTAACTTGTTTCCGGGATGCAGACCTTCTTTTTCCTGTAACTGGTGGAGACTGACAATGAATCGCCACTCAACTGAATTACCTTCTGCGTCGAAAAAATTGCCTAAATCGCCAAGAGAATTTCTTAACAACTTGAACATATGACATGGATCAAGAAAAATGCACACTGGCTCTCCTGTAGCAGGATGATCAAAATATGACTTTATATTTTCAGGATTCAAGCTGCAACCACTATTTTTCATCACAGCCAAATTAGGAGCTGCACCATCAAAAGTTAGAGATACAATATTCACTCCAAGTGAATGTAGTTTATTCAAAGCCTGCAAAACTAAATTACTGCTTTCATTATCGCAAAGTCCATTAATCAAAAAATATCCAATTGGTAACTTAAAAGTAGGCTTGTGTGACACAACCATAAAAGTGAGTGCTTCTTTAGCTACACGCACGCAATCATCATCTAGTTCAATCCCATGTCGATAAATTCGTGATATTCTTTTCCATCCCATTCAACATGTTGACGAATAGATATTTCATCCATCACCAAAGAAAAAATATTTCCAGAAGTTTCGTCTGTGGGTTTCTTGACCTTCTGCTTGAATGCATTGAATGATGCCTCGGTAAATCCGGGTTTCACTTCTACTGTATTGTATCATTTTTCCAGGGTTCATGGATGCGGTAGACAAGCATCAAAAGTTTTTATTGTGAATTTATATGCTTGTGGAGAGTAAAAGTTCAAAGTGAGAGCAAAACTTCTCAAAGCAGAGGCATATCGAGCACGTACCGGCTTACTTCTATTCTTAGCAATCTGTCTTTTCACAAGGTCAGTCACTCCACCAGCACAGGATTCTCAAATAGTCAGACTGTCTTCACTCACTAGTCTTTTTCTTTTAATACACTCATCACAGAACACAAGTAGGCATTTTTTTCAGTCGTCGTGTTTTCTGTTGCAATTTTTTTTCCTAGACTTCACAAGTTTTCCTCTAATTCGCTCTTCATCACTTTCGTTGGAGAATTTGTCAAATTATCTTCTAGGTGATTTTCTTCGACAAAACTATATTCCCAGGCTTGGTAATACACATGTCAGAAAGGGATCCTCTCAACAATCATCTTGTATTGCTAATCAAAGCAGTAGCTGAGACCTATCTACAGGTGAGCTACACATATGCAGGCAAACAGTTCACAGCACGAAACGTATCTCTCAAACCTATCGAAATTAGAACTAGCATGAATAAGTTAATGTTGTCCAGCGGAATCTAATGATCAGTCTGCAAGGTAAAAATGCACAGAAATTCACCTGTGCTCAGGGTACCAGGTTCGTGCCAGGATACGGATAATAACACTGGTCAACAAAGTTTTTGTTGCATTGCTATAAACACTTGATTCTACCTAATTTGGGTGTGCTGATCTCATATCTGAAGTTAGTTTCTTTCTGTAAGCTCTAGTTTTTTTGCAATCAAGGTATTTTGAAATTTCAAAATTTCGTCTTCGTCTTATTGACCTCGTCGTCTATCTTGAAAAATATGTCATTAAACTGCCATTAAATTAGCTGGGTAATAAACAATAAAATATTACATATTCTAAATTTATTCAACAACACAATTTGAAACATGTTCCATCTAAAACAAAGGTTGAAATTTGTATAAAACTCATTGTTAGGTAAGAAATTTGTTACTATGAGGAGACAAAGCCCAATCACATTTTAGCCAGGTAGGAATTTGCGCTTGAAGCTCTTGCGTTTGTGAAATGTCTCAGGGCACTCTCGTTTAATGCTCCAGCAGTAGTCTGCCATCATATGTTTGTCCCATCTCCCTTGGTAGCGGTCTTCCATGGTCTTGAGATCCTGATGAAACCGCTCGCCTTGCTCGTCACTTACTGCCCCTAGGTTCTCAGGGAATCTATCAAGATGACTATATAGGAAATGGAGTTTGACACTCATATTGCATCCAAGGTCATGAAAGGCTGACAACATGGTTGCTACAAGGGTTTCATAGTTGTCAGCCTTTTTATTACCAAGAAAGTTTTCCATTACCGCCACAAATGAAAGCCATGCACCCCTTTCCTTGTCGTCCATCTTTCTGACAAAGTCTTGATCACGTACAAGTGCACGAATTTGTGGTCCATCAAACACACCTGCCTTTATCTTCTCAAATGACAAAGCAGGGTGAGCAGAGACTATGTGTTGGAAGCATTCACCATCAGTATTTAATGCTCTGACAAACTGTTTCATCAGGCCCAGCTTGATATGGAGAGGAGGAAATATGATCTTTTCTCGACTGACGATTGGATCATTGACAATGTTTGGCATACCAGCTTCCAGAGTCTCACGTAAGGGCCACTCCTTCAGATTCCAATGCCTGTCTCTAGCTCGGCTGTCCCACATGCAAAGAAAGCAGGGATACTTTGTAAATCCTCTTTGTTGGCCAAGAAGGAAGTTCACCATTTTGAGGTCAACACAAATTGTCCAGTTGTGCTCATGGTATTTTAGCAGGTGAATCACAGTTTTAATGTCATTATACTCCTCTCGTAAGCACACAGAATGACCCACTGGAACAGCTGCATAGACATTACCATTATGTAGTAGCACACACTTCAGGCTACGCTTACAACTATCTAGAAATAATCGCCAGTCATTTGGACTATACAATGGAATCCCTAATTCCTGGAGAAGACCCGGGATATTATGACAGTAAACAAACTTATTCTCCTCTGTAAAGAATGGCACAAAATCCTGTTCCCGCTTTCTGAAGTCTGAAACTTTTGTGGTCTGGTTCAGTAGAGCCTTTTCTTGCAACCTAGAAGCTAGAACTTCTGCTGCATTTTTGGAGAGACCCAAATCACGCACAAGGTCATTCAGCTCTGGCTGACTAAACTTCTGAGGGGTTGATGACTCTGGTGTACCATCAGAAGAATCGTCGGAATCTGCAAGTATTTCTTGAGTTTCATGTTCACTCTCTTGGTCTTTGTCGCTTCCCTCCTCTTCAGCTGGAGACAACCCATTAAAAACTGGAACTGGTAGCTCATCAGAGTGCAAAGTAGGTCGAATTGCTGAAGGGATACTAGGATACGATATTTTATGTCTGTTTTTCTTGCCAACACCCTTCGTATTGATCAGACAAAAATAGCAGTCAGTTGTGTGGTCCTTCGGTTCTCGCCAGGTCATGGGAATTCCGAACGGTAAGCCCTTACGTTTTCCTTTTGTCCAGTCACGCAGCATTTCTTCGCAGTTATGACACACAGCATGTGGAGCCCATTTTTTGTCTTGGTCGCCAAGAGTAAGTCCGAAGTACGCTTTATAGCCGTGCCTCACAAACGATGTTATATTGCGCCTCTGACGAATAAGCGTGAAGTATCCACAAATATAACAGAAGGCATCAGGTTTGTTCACACATTGATTTCTCTTTGTAGCCATGACCAAATCTGAAAGAAAAAACAGACAAAATTATATCTCCCTATTGATACCATAATCGTGTAATTAATGAATTTGACCGCAAACGGCTAGAATGTAAAACCTCAAATTTCATGAAAACTGGAGCATGCAGAACAAAACTGGTTTCAAATATGAAATCAGCAGATCAAAAATGGTAAGAAACAGTAAAGAAATCTCATGCAACTGGGAATTATAAAAAATTTGTTGTCCTGTGTAATTGATGCTAATGATTAGTGTTGTTCATTGAAATGTAGTTTTATTGTACTATGGTATATAATAAATGGTTGAAAATAAAATAATAGTTTCACTTAATCACACAGGGATGCTATGTAAACAGTACAAACCAGCGTCAATGAGAGTCACTCAGCCTCCTGGCGCGCGACCAGCCAACTGTATACAAAGATGGCCGACGCGGAGGAGAATTGGCTTAACCTGACAGTACTGGGAGAGCGCGGCATGTCGCCTCCACCCTTTATACCTCCACCCTTTCAAGTGAGGGTAGGAGAGCCAGGGGGAGGTAGAGACTGGGATGGCTGAATGAAACTAAAAGACTGTGTCCCAGAGAATTACAAAACCTTAAAGGATTGGTAAAAACGGCCCGAGAACGTTTAGAGTTTAGACTGTGGTTGCCAACCCCCAGATACGAGGAGTTCAGGACGTTTTATCTAGTACATACAATAACTCAACTTGGACAATAACACGCCATACTATTACTTCACCCTCAACAAAATTAAACATAACACTGCCGCTCTTCTGGCCAGCATTAATCTCACGAGACAACAATGGAGTAGATAGATGTTCAGTGGTAGTAACAAACATGTAGGGAGACGTTGTAGTCTGATATTATTGCCATAGTAGCAGAGCAAAAGTACCAGAGGGGCAGTAGTCAGAGTACCACTTAGCCTCCTTCACCTCTCGCCCTCATCTCCTCCATCACCAGCCTCCCTCATTTCAACCACTACCAAGCTTTTCTCATCTCCACCACCATCATAACTCGTCCCCCCTCACCACCAACTTCCTTATCTCCACCACCACCACTTTCCTACTTCTCCTAATCTCTCCTCCACATCTCTTTTATCTTCCCCAACACCATTTCTTCACTCCACCACCACACCTTCCTTCATCTCCCCCACCACACCTTCCTTCATCTCCCCCACCACTTTCCCCCAGTGCCTCGACCTTCCTCCATAATATATTGTATCACTTCAGTTATTATACGCGGTGAGATATTGTTATTTTAGTTGTAATTTGGAATTAATTTTTATTCAATGAAATGTCAAGACTGTTAGGTTCTGAATAATAAGTTCTATATACAGGAGAGAACACAAACACCTGTATAGTTTTGTAGGTTCGGTTTACTGGATAAGAGTATGTACACAAAGGAGAGCAGCACTCTCTCTTGACTAGGCTCCCGGTCAACTGCTATAGGCGACGTATGGCAAGTGATACATTAGCAGCTTCCATACGTCGCCAGGCACATTAATTAAGCGTGTGGGATATGGTAATAACATTGCCACACGCTGCTAGCTAGGCTGAATAAATAATACATAAATGGAGCACATACATAATATACATACATGATATATAATCCAGCATACATAATATACATACACCTCCCTCCCCCCTATATGCTCATAGCAAAGTCTTGAGCGGACCTTTTCTTTTGGATCCGTTCTGAGCGTCGAGGGACTTCATCACTGGGAAGGGTATGGGACTCAACACTGGTGGCGGGGCCAGCAGAAGGCATTGTTACGGGTCGGAGAAAACGGCGGTTCCTCCACCACACACGACCACTGGGTAACCGCACCTGGTAGTCCCGTGACCTGCCGAGACCCATGACTACGCCTACTTTGTCCCAACGTAGGGAGGTCGGGTCCTGAACACGGACTTGGGTGCCGACACTCAACCTGGGGAGAGAACGGGCGTGGTCATTGTAGCGGGCGACGACGTCCTGAACACGTTCGGCGGCTCGGCGATCACAATCCTCTGTCTTGGCCTGCCACTCCTTGGAGAAGGATTGAGGGTGAGCAGGGACACAAGAACGAAGGGGGCGTCCATACAAAACCTGGGCAGGGGAGCGTCCGGTGTAGTTAGGTGTGTTGCGGAGTTCAAGAAGACCCCTGTCGAAGGCCTCGCAGTCAATGTTCCCAGAAGGGGCCACCTTAAGGATGAGGTGCTTCAGGGATTTGACAGCAGCCTCAGCGTGGCCGTTGGACTGCGGGTAATGGGGCGATGACAACACATGCCGGACTCCCCATCGGTCAAGGAACGCAGCAAAGTCCCGGCTTGTGAACTGAGGCCCTCCGTCGGTTCGCAGGCGTACAGGAACGCCCACGTCACGGAAGTAGTGGCGGAACTTGCTGATGGTGGCGGCAGACGTCGTGTCATTACCGCACTTGATGACAACCGGCCAACCAGAGAGACGGTCGACGATAACGAGGAAGGACTTTCCTGACACACAGAAAAAGTCGGCCGACACAGACTCAAAGGGGCGGGTGGGGTTGTCGTCACTCATAAAGGGTTCCTGCTGCTGGCTGGGTTGTAATACGTGGCGGGGCTTACACACCTGGACAGCATTGGAGATGTCGGGGTCGATGCCAGGCCGGAACACAGTCTGTCTTGCACGCCGTTTGGTGGCCTCGGCTCCACAGTGACTGTCGTGGAGGCGAGCCAAGGCGTGGAGACTTGAAGCAGCAGGGACAACTACCGAAGGAGAGGTGTCACTGGCCAGAGGTAGGGGCAGGGCGGCAGCAGGGTAGTTGCTGCTCCCTTCGTGCACCCTGTTGGCGTGTTTTACCTCGAGAATCGGTGTTGGGAAGTCCTGGGGGATGATGGCCAACTCTTGGCAATGTCTGTAGGACAGCAAAGGAGTCGGGACGCCATTATGCACATCAATCCAGGCTTGACACGACCTGTTGCCAAAGGTGACGTGTGCATAGAGTGAACCTAGGGCCGGGGTCATCTGTGAACCATCTGCCATAAAGCGGAGATCCTTGGGGGGGCGGTCCTAGATCACTTGGAGAGAGCCCCAAGCATTGCAAATGCTGGGGACCGATGACTGTAGCATCAGCGCCGGTGTCGGGCAACATCTGAAGACGGGATGACACACCGCCGTAGGTCACGATGACGCTGATGTACTGGGGGACTTTGGTCCTGGGACGCGGGGGGGAGCACACATTCCTAATGTGGCTCGAGCGTTGTCAGGAGTCGTCGTACCTCTGATTGGAAGACTGTGGGCGGCCCTCTCTGGTGGAGGGGGGCTGAAGCTTCCGCCGACGCGGTCCCTTGGGTATGTTGGAAGGGCAACACTTGTCATAGTGGCCCAGACGACCACACACATTGCACTGGACGCGTTTGGCTGGGCACCGTACTGTGAGTGACCAGTGGCCCTTACGGTCACAACTGTTGCAGGTAGACTGAGCAGCTGGACACACCTGTGTTCCGTGCTGCTTACCACAGTTGTTGCAAAATAAACCGGGCGTGGACGTGGTGGGCGAAGGCGTAGGAACGGACTTCTTGTCCTTCTTGTACCGGGACACAGCGCGTACAGCTGTAGGGGGAGCACGGATGGCAGAGGTGGCACACCTGGCAGCCTCATAGGAGCGACATATCGTCAACACATCCTTAAGAGAAGAGGAAGAGTCGAGGGAGGTGAGGCGTTGGACAAGTTCCTCGTCCTTAACACCCATCAGGATCACCTGCTTCAACTGGGTCTCCTCGCACTGCTGGTGGTGGCCTGGACATATATCTACCTCTTCCGAGGCTCTCTTAAGACGCACGTAAAAGGCATCAAAAGACTCACCCTCCATCTGTCTGCAGCTAAACAATTCCCTCCTGCGCAGAGCTTCATTCTGCTGTCCTTTGATGTGCCGTTGTAGAACGTCCAGTACCTCCTCTACAGACAGCGAAGAGGTTGGGGGTACCTGCAACGTATGTTCCAAGACACGCTGAATTTCCAAGGACAGGCACATACGCAGCTGGATGAGTTGTTTAGGCTGTGACAAACTCTGGAGATCCACCATTGTAGAGTAATCAGTCCACCGTCGCCGCCATTCACGAAAAGTCTGGAAAGTCTCATCAGGCTTCAAGATGGGCGGCGTTTGAGCTGCTGCTTTAGGTGGGGCTGGGGGGCGTGAAGGAAGCATGGATGAGGTATCTGAACCAGTCAGTACCGAGGCAGTGTTAGAGCCAGGGGCTTGGTTAACAGTGAGGCGAGATATCAAGGCTTCAAACCGTTCACTGTCTTCCAATCTCCGTTGGTTGTCTCGTTCTGCCTCTGCTTGCCTTCTGTGCTCATCCGCCAAACGTCTGTGGGCTTCATCCTCGCGTTTCTCATCTCTCATAAACTTCAGTAAGGCAATTATCTCTGGAGACAACGCTGAATATTGAGGTGAGGGGCTGCGCGATGTGGGGGCTGGAGCGTCGTGGCCGGCCTGGTCATCCATCTCTGCGGGGCTATCACCCGCCTGAGTCATCCAGACGCTGGGTCCACGGCTACGTAAGGCGTGAGACATAACTACTTCCTCTGTGTACTATGTCTTCAATCAGTGTTGACCGGTCAGCCCGTCGTATCAACAAGATTTCAGACAAAAAATTAATTAAATACACAGATAAGTAGGTTATATATATAAAATATATATAAGAAGCCGCGCGGTCAGCGAGTGTTAGTGCGTGTACGTGTGCGAGTGAGTGTGTGTCCTGGGCGGGTAGAGCGTCTCGCCCCAGCTGTGAGGGGGGGTGGAGGCGGCGCTGTGAGGGGGGTGGAGGGAGAGGCGCGGCGACTCCCAGTCAGTCTAGTTACCCTCGGAACGCGGTCAGAGACGGGTGCACTGAACTCTACTCCTTACAAATGCCCAGAACGTGCCGTATACCTTGGGAATCCTTTAGAACAAGGTCACACATGAATGGCACGAACACACAATGCACTAAACACTTCACAGAAAATCACTGACACTGCTCAAAGTTGCTAAATTCTTCGAGGAGAGGTGACGCGTGCGGGAGTTGACCCAAGGCTTGACCCAAGACGGGAGGGGACCCTAGCCGGCTTTCTACAAACTTTGCACTATCACTCGTAATTATCCAGTAAGTAGGTTATATATATAAAATATATATAAGAAGCCGCGCGGTCAGCGAGTGTTAGTGCGTGTACGTGTGCGAGTGAGTGTGTGTCCTGGGCGGGTAGAGCGTCTCGCCCCAGCTGTGAGGGGGGGTGGAGGCGGCACTGTGAGGGGGGTGGAGGGAGAGGCGCGGCGACTCCCAGTCAGTCTAGTTACCCTCAGAACGCGGTCAGAGACGGGTGCACTGAACTCTACTCCTTACAAATGCCCAGAACGTGCCGTATACCTTGGGAATCCTTTAGAACAAGGTCACACATGAATGGCACGAACACACAATGCACTAAACACTTCACAGAAAATCACTGACACTGCTCAAAGTTGCTAAATTCTTCGAGGAGAGGTGACGCGCGCGGGAGTTGACCCAAGGCTTGACCCAAGACGGGAGGGGACCCTAGCCGGCTTTCTACAAACTTTGCACTATCACTCGTAATTATCCAGTAAGATCGGATCACTGCGCCATGTTAGGTTCTGAATAATAAGTTCTATATACAGGAGAGAACACAAACACCTGTATAGTTTTGTAGGTTCGGTTTACTGGATAAGAGTATGTACACAAAGGAGAGCAGCACTCTCTCTTGACTAGGCTCCCGGTCAACTGCTATAGGCGACGTATGGCAAGTGATACATTAGCAGCTTCCATACGTCGCCAGGCACATTAATTAAGCGTGTGGGATATGGTAATAACATTGCCACATGCTGCTAGCTAGGCTGAATAAATAATACATAAATGGAGCACATACATAATATACATACATGATATATAATCCAGCATACATAATATACATACAAAGACAAC
>CAUDMG010001662.1:210000-228451 GCA_958450375.1 Homarus gammarus | reverse complement strand
CCTTCACCCCTCCCTTCACCCCCTCCCTTCACCCCCTCCCCATTTCGTTCTAGGTGGTCACTATCTCATGTCAAGTTCTTGTCTTCTTCATCTTCTTCTTTATCTTCTTCTTCCTCCTCCTCCTTTTCCATTTTTTCTCCTCCTCGTCTTTGTCTTTTTTGTTGGTTTATTTTCTTATTCCTCCTTTCCCTTCTCCTTCTCTCTTCCCTTTACTTCATTCCTCTCTCTCTCTCTCTCTCTCTCTCATTTCTTTGACCCTCATACTCTACATCTCTTATCACCCCCCCCCCATCCCCCCCACCCCCACCCCCCATCCCCCCCCACCACACACACACTTCTCAGGCCTGGCACGTGTCGGGAAAGCCCAGGTAAAGGGTTAAGGGGAGGGGAGATGGATGAAGGGGAACTTAGCTCCCCTCACCCCCTCACCCTCACCCCACCCCTTTCCCCACCCCCTCACCCCACCCCTCTCCCCACCCCCTCACCCCACCCCTCTTCCCACCCCCTCTCCCCACCCATCACCCCCTCACCCCACCCCTCTTCCCACCCCCTCACCCCACCCCTCACCCCCTCACCCCACCCCTCTTCCCACCCCCTCACCCCAACCCTCACCCCACCCCCTCCCCACCACCCTCCTCCACCCTCACCCCCTCCCCACCCCCTCCCCCACCCCCACCTCCCACCCCCTCACCCCACCCCCTCACCTCACCCCCTCACCCCACCCCTCACCCCCTCACCCCACCCCCTCACCCACCCCGTCACCCCACCCCCCCCCACCCCCCCCACCCCACCCCCTCCCCCACCCCTGACCCCACCCCCTCACCCCACCCCCTCACCCCACCCCCTCACCCCACCCCCTCACCCCACCCCTCACCCCACCCCCTCACCCCACCCCCTCACCCCACCCCCTCACCCCACCCCCTCACCCCACCCCCTCACCCCACCCCCTCACCCCACCCCCTCACCCCACCCCTTCACCCCACCCCCTCACCCCACCCCCTCACCCCACCCCTTCACCCCACCCCCTCACCTGACGAAGACGGGGTATGATATCTCCTGAAGGACATAAACATTAATGAGAGGTGGATGATAAGTGATAAACGGGAGGGAGGGAAGGGAGGAGAAGGGGAGATAAGGAAGGGAGGAGAAGGGGAGATAAGGAAGGGTGGGTAGGTGAGGGAGGGAAGGGAGGAGAAGGGGAGATAAGGAAGGGTGGGTAGGTAAGGGAGGGTAGGAGGAGAGGTAAGGAAGGGTAGGTAAGGAAAGGGGAAATAATAATTGAGAGAGAGAGAGAGAGAGAGAGAGAGAGAGAGAGAGAGAGAGAGAGTGTGTGTGTGTGTGTGTGTGTGTGTGTGTATAGTCACTCCCCCACACACACACATACGGGACAGACTTCCAATATTCACACTACATGACAACCTTCCATGTTATTCTCCCCCTCCTCTATCTTTCTCTATTTCTACCATCGGGGCGGGGCGGGGCGGGGTCATGCAGTCCATCGGGTCATGCAGTCCGGAGGAGGAGGAGGTGATGGTTGCATGACTTATTAATAACGCTTGACAGCACCACCTTAGCACAGACACGGGGCTGCATGATGTAAAACTGACATGAACGCCCGTGAATAGTCCAGAGAAGGAGAGAAGGAGGGAGGGAGGGAGGGGGAAAGGGAAGGAGGGAGAGAAGGAGGGAAGGAGGGAGAGAAGGAAGGTAAGGAGGGAGGGGGAAAGGGAAGGAGGGAGGGGGAAAGGGAAAGAAAGTAGGGAGAGGAAGAGAAGTCTTGTATTATTTTCACCAAGTGTCCTAAATCATGTTGTGACGTCAATGGATGGCGTTGCTCAGTGACGTCAATAGATGGCGTTGCTAAGTGACGTCAATAGATGGCGTTGCTCAGTGACGTCAATAGATGGCGTTGCTAAGTGACGTCAATAGATGGCGTTGCTCAGTGACGTCAATAGATGGCGTTGCTCGGTACCCTCATTATTTTCCTTCACAGGTCCATGATTTTCCTGTGGTGTTTAGGTGGTTTTTTATGCCTTTATTGTAGACTGTGGGGGTATAGCGTTTGTCCTGTGTGTGTCTGTATGTTTTTTACGTCTGTGTCTGTCTGTTACATCTGTCTGTCTGTTCGTTACGTCTCGCAGCGGGGATCTTGCTGCAGTTGTCGTTTGGGGAAGAAATGTTTGTAACTGTGCGTGGATGTTCTTGGTTGTGTACGATGTGTTTTGTTTGTGTCGTGTTTGTTTTGTATGTGTGGTGGATGTTAGTGACGGTGTGTGTGTGTATGTGATTTATAGAGAGCGAAGTAATTAACACAGGAAAAAAAGTTTGTTTGTAAATATATAATAAATGTGGTCTTCTGTCTCGTGTGTGTGTGTGTGTGTGTGTGTGTGTGTGTGTTGTGTGTAAATAAAACTGGTGAAAAATACTTAAGTGTAGACCAGCCACCCCCCCCTCGTGTACACCTGTCACCCCCCTCGTGTACACCTGTCACCTACCTCGTGTACACCTGTCATCCCCCCCTCGTGTACATCTGTCACCCCCCTCGTGTACACCAGCCACCCCCACCTCGTTTACACCAGCCACCCCCCTCGTGTACACCTGTCACCCCCCTCGTGTACACCTGTCATCCCCCCTCGTGTACATCTGTCACCCCCCTCGTGTACACCAGCCACCCTCTCTCGTGTACACCAGCCACCCCCCTCGTGTACACTTGTCACCCCCCTCGTGTACACCTCTCACCCCCCTCGTGTACACCAGCCACCCTCTCTCGTGTACCCCTGTCACCCCCTCGTGTACACCTGTCACCCCCCTCGTGTACACCAGCCACCCCCCTCGTGTACACCTGTCACCCCCCTCGTGTACACCTGTGGCTGCCTCACACGGGCACAACAACAAGGTCCACGGGGATTATTTTATAAGCTTCCGTTCCTTCTGGTGTGTGTGTGTGTGTGTGTGTGTGTGTGTGTGTGTGTGTTGACTATTCTGAGAGAGAGAGAGAGAGAGAGAGAGAGAGAGAGAGAGAGAGAGAGAGCTTCAAGGCTGCCCAGTTTAATACATAGACCTGTTTGTTTACGCCCTAACATAAACAAATAATGGTGTTTGTATGTATGATTGTTTGTTTCTCTCGCCTTAACACAAACAACTTTGTTCTTACGAGGTCAGGACGTTGTTTGTTGACGAGCAATAACCCCGAGATGAAAAAGTGTCTGGGCGTGATAACTGACCCCCAGATAACAGGTCATGATAACTGACCCCCAGATAACAGGTCATGATAACTGACCCCCAGATAACAGGCCATGATAACTGACCCCCAGATAACAGGTCATGATAACTGACCCCCAGATAACAGGTCATGATAACTGACCTCCAGATAACAGGTCATGATAACTGACCCCCAGATAACAGGTCATGATAACTGACCCCCAGATAACAGGTCATGATAACTGACCCCCAGATAACAGGTCATGATAACTGACCCCCAGATAACAGGTCATGATAACACACACACAGGTATTTACGGTCTCACCTGTCACCCCTAGATATAACTGTATATATAAGCGTAGTGTAGTGTAGCGTTCTGTAGCGTAGTGTTCTGTAGTGTAGCGTAGTGTAGCGTAGTGTTCTGTAGTGTAGCGTAGTGTAGTGTAGTGTAGTGTAGTGTAGTGTAGCGTTCTGTAGTGTAGCGTTCTGTAGTGTAGCGTAGTGTAGCGTAGTGTTCTGTAGTGTAGTGTAGTGTAGTGTAGCGTTCTGTAGTGTAGTGTAGTGTAGTGTAGCATTCTGTAGTGTAGCGTTCTGTAGTGTAGCGTAGTGTAGCGTAGTGTTCTGTAGTGTAGTGTAGTGTAGTGTAGTGTAGCGTTCTGTAGTGTAGTGTAGTGTAGCGTAGTGTAGCGTAGTGTTCTGTAGTGTAGTGTTCTGTAGTGTAGTGTAGTGTAGCGTTCTGTAGTGTAGTGTAGCGTAGTGTAGTGTAGTGTAGCGTAGTGTTCTGTAGTGTAGTGTTCTGTAGTGTAGCGTTCTGTAGCGTAGTGTTCTGTAGTGTAGCGTAGTGTTCTGTAGTGTAGTGTAGTGTAGTGTAGTGTAGCGTTCTGTAGTGTAGCGTTCTGTAGTGTAGTGTAGTGTAGTGTAGCGTTCTGTAGTGTAGCGTTCTGTAGTGTAGTGTAGTGTAGTGTAGTGTAGTGTAGTGTAGTGTAGCGTTCTGTAGTGTAGCGTTCTGTAGTGTAGCGTTCTGTAGTGTAGTGTAGTGTAGTGTAGTGTAGCGTTCTGTAGTGTAGCGTTCTGTAGTGTAGTGTAGTGTAGTGTAGTGTAGCGTTCTGTAGTGTAGCGTTCTGTAGTGTATAGTGTGTAGTGTAGTGTAGTGTAGCGTAGTGTAGTGTAGTGTAGTGTAGTGTAGTGTAGCGTTCTGTAGTGTAGCGTTCTGTAGTGTAGTGTAGTGTAGTGTAGCGTTCTGTAGTGTTGATCTCACCTAGAATGCGACATATTGTGTTATATATCTTCCTCTCTATCTCTGATCAGTTATCTCAGGGGAATACCTCGATGTTACCTGATAGTGAGGTGCAGTGTAAGGACGAACTATATCGCCTTTAGATTAACCTAACCTAACCTGAGTTAATGATAATTTAACTTAACCTAAGATAACCTAACCTAATCATACTTAATGCTAACTTAACCCAACTCCGCCAGGGTGTCTAAGCTTCAGGTAACGCTTATCTCTCGGTTACTACGTCATGCTGTCACGGCCCTGTGTTACGTTATCGTTATCCAGGTGAAGCATAGCATAGTGTGTTGTTATCTGAGTTATCTTCCTGTTATGCATTACGGTGTTACCAAGGGTGTTATTATAGCCGTTATTTTCGCTGTTATTTACTTGTTATGCATTACGTCGTGACCAATATGAACTTGTTACTAATTAATAATCTCGTTACCTATACCTGTGATTTAATGGCGTTGTGGTAATGATCATCACACCTGGAGGCCGCCCACGTGACGCCTACTTACGGAACGGGCGTAAATGTGATATATAAGTCGGTTTAAGTAACTTCTAAGTAGTGCGTTACTTACACAGCAGAAGAAAAAAAGACTTTCGGCCTTGTTGTGCTTCTTAACGTGTAGGTCGAGGAAGATTCCGGAAGTGACGTCACGGCTGGTTAATGAGACTTATTACCTTTGGTTTAAAGTGAGAGGTGAGGTAAGCTCTCTCTCTCTCTCTCTCTCTCTCTCTCTCTCTCTCTCTCTCTCTCTCTCTCTCTCTCTCTCTCTCTCTCTCTCTCTCTCTCTCTCTCTCTCTCTCCCTAGTGTTGACGTCAGACAGTCCAGCTCACCTGAAGAATAAACACCCTAACCTAACCTAACCTGATCAGTAGTCAGGATATATTTTGTGGCGTAGTTTCCTCCTCCTCCTCCCTCTTCCTATTCCCTCTTCCTCCTCTCCCCTCTTCCTCCCTCTCCTTCTCCAACTCATCACCCCCCTCCTCTTTTCTCTCTTCCATTCCCTCCTGCCCCTCTTCCCCCTCCTAGTCCCCATCTCCCCCCCCCCATCTGCGACTGTGCGACCCCTGGCACTGTGGAGGCCTCATTGACCTCACCGACTGTGCGACCCCTGGCACTGTGGAGGCCTCCTCATTGACCTCACCGACTGTGCGACCCCTGGCACTGTGGAGGCCTCCTCATTGACCTCACCGACTGTGCGACCCCTGGCACTGTGGAGGCCTCATTGACCTCACCGACCCTATGACGTCACAGTGCATCTTGGCCACATCGATTACTGCGGGGGTCAGCCGTGTGTGTGTGTGTGTGTGTGTGTGTGTGTGTGTGTGTGTGTGGCGTAGTTGGTCATGGGTGCCGTTGTAAGTATTCGGTCGTGGGGTGTGGTGAGCACGGTGTTGTTTGTGATTGGTGGGCCATCAGATAAAGATCAGATTTTCATTGGCTAAGGTCAGGTCAGGTCAGGTCAGGTCAAGTTAGATTAGGTTAGGTTAAGTTTGATTAGGTAAGGTTAGGTTGGGCTAGGTTAGAGTCAGGTCAAGTTAGGTTAGATTAGATTAGGTTAGTTTAGATCAGGTCAGGTCAGGTTATATTAGGATGACCTGGTCTCCTACCCTTAAGCTAGTGACATTTTATGGTGCCATTTTTTACTCCTAATTTGACAGTTGTGGCAGTCAGTCACAGCCGCTGTTGTAAGTGTCTGGTAGTGCAGTTGAGAGTTGAATGGCGCTGGACAGTTTTAAAAAGAGACTGGATAGATTCATGGATGACAGAGAGTGGTAGTAACTCTCGGCAGGAGCTGCCATGCTCAGGCCAACCGGCCTATTGCAGACTCCTTATGTTCTTATGGTCATGGCCGGTGTTGTAATTAAGACTGGATGACGCAATAGGTCGTATTTTTCTGTCACGTCGAGTGTGTGTGTGTGTGTGTGTGTGTCGTTACTCTTATCGGGTCGCGTAGTCCCAGTGATCGTACGATGTAGTATCAGAGGGAGGGAGGGGTGGGGGTGAGGGAGAGGGAGGGGTGGGGGGTAAGGGAGAGGGGGTAAGGGAGAGGGGGTAAGGGAGAGGTGAGGGGGGAGATAACATGGCTCACGAGGTCTTTAAACTTAACGCCGTCGAGGTCACGACGCCACCGCGCCTTGACTTGTGATAAGATTCCCTGACGCACACACACTCAGCCCGCCCAACCCCGCCCATTCAGACCACCCCGTCCCGCCCGCACCACCCGCCCATTCACTTTATTCTGTCCGCCGATTCAATACACCCCGCCCATTCCCATAGCCCGCCCATTCCTTCCACTCCACTCCGCCCCACCCGATACTTTACCATCTGGTTTCTTGTTTGGGCGTGCGATGTCGTAGGTGTGTGTGTGTGTGTGTGTGTGTGTGTGTGTGTGACAGTTTATAAACCGCTATGAATGACATTGTTTCACTTGACGCAATTTTGCCAAGAGGTCACAAGACTCGTTCGGCACACGTCACGCCTCCCTCCTCCTAGCACTGGCCTCCCACTTGTCGACACTCGAGGGGGAGATGTTCCTCGAAGCTGGAGGTGATACTCGGAGTGTTAAGAGAAATTGATTACAGTTCTCTTGAGGCGTGTGTGTATCTCTCTCTCTCTCTCTCTCTCTCTCTCTCTCTCTCTCTCTCTCTCTCTCTGTCTCTCGTGTGTTGACCCCCCGTGGTAACACTGGACAGGCACTGGGTAGATCAAGATATCTTTTTTGGTGGGGTATAATAATCATCTTGGGTGTACTGTATGTCCTCCTCGCTCTGTAGCCTTCGGTAGCTCTATAGGTTGAGCCGGGTGTATACAGACGTACGGCTCACCTGAAGAATAGACACCCCTTAGTTTATTTCACCTGGGGGGTTAGACACCTTAGCTTATTGAGTTGATTTTTTTATTAAGTATTTTTTTATTGTCATTGAATTATTTTTATTGAATTTTATTATTAGTTAAGTGTTTTTTATTTAAGTATTTTTATTGCTAAAGAATTTGTTATTATTTAAGGCTTCCATTTGTGGTTGTGGCTGACAGATGCTGGCAGGCCTTGACACTAATCCCGTGTGTGTGTGTGTGTGTTTGTGTGTGTCGTCACTACCACCCGCAGGAGCACAGCTGAAGCCTTACTTGTGCTCCGGCTCCAGCTATTACACCAACCTCCTCCTCCTCCTCGACCTCTAACTCCCTCTTCATCCCTACCTTCCCTCTCCCTCTCAACCACCCTCACCCCTACCTCCCCCTCCCCCTACTTCACCACCCTCACTTCAACCTCCCCCCTCTCCTCTCCCCCACCTCCTCCTTGACCCCCACCCCTACCTCCCCCTCCCCCTACTTCACCACCCCCACTTCAACCTCCTCCCTCTTCTCCCCCCACCTCCTCCACCTCCTCCTCCCTCTTCTCCCCCCACCTCCTCCACCTCCTCCTCCTCCACCCCTCCTCCTCCACCTCCTCCTCCTCCATCCCCTCCTCCTCCACCGCCTCCTCCTCCACCCCCTCCTCCTCCACCGCCTCCTCCTCCACCCCCTCCTCCTCCACCCACTCCTCCTCCACCCTCTCCTCCTCCAGCGGCTGACGGCCCACGCCTTATATGGTGTTGGTGTTGGCTCCTGAAAGGTTAGTGCCTCGTCGGAACCCTCCCTCCTGCACCTCCTCCTCTTTCTCTTCCTCCTCTTTCTCTTCCTCCTCCTCCTCTTCTTCCTCCTCCTCCTCCTTGGAATAATCCTACCTATCGACTCCTCTCTTACACCATTCCTTCCTTCCTTTATTACTTAGTTAAATATCATTACTTCTTCTTCCTCCTCTCCTCTTGTCTCCTCCCCTCCAACTCCCCTCACTCCACCTCCCCCAAACTCCTCCCCTGACCTCTTGAATAGACTGTGGGCCGTGTGTGTGTGTGTGTGTGTGTGTGTGTGTGTGTGTGTGTGTGTGTGTGTGTGTGTGTCCTGTTTTGTTTAGCCACTTTGTATGTCGTTTAGTCGTTGAATCCCTCTTCTAAAAATCTGTCAAAGTCGTCCTCGCTAATGCAGCTTACCAACCCGGACGGAAACCCCCTGTCTGCTACAACTTGTTTCGACTAAAAATAGCAAGTCGATGACCTCGTGATAATGTGATAAATAAAGTTGTGACAGCATTAGATTGACCATAATTAGTACAGGTGTGTGCAGGTGTGTTTAGTTGTGTTCAGGTATGTGCAGGTGTGTTCAGGTGTGTTGAGTTGTGTGCAGGTGTGTTTAATTGTGTTCAGGTGTGTGCAAGTGTGTTCAGGTGTGTTGAGTTGTGTGCAGGTGTGTTTAATTGTGTTCAGGTGTGTGCAGGTGTGTTTGGTTGTGTTGAGTTATGTGCAGGTGTGTTTAATTGTGTTAAGGTGTGCTCAGGTGTGTTCATTAGACAGATCCGGTCCGGTACCCGCTGACGGTGATGGAGTAAACGTCAGCACAGGTAAGGTAGGTGACAGGTAACGATGATGATAGGTAATTAAGTGTACCTGAAGGTGAGTGGGTAATACCTGTATGTGCGTATCAGCTTAAGTGGGTAAAGAACATCTCGACGCTGAAAGATACCGGGGACTGTGGTGGTGTTGGGGGAGTGTTGGTGTGTGGTGTTGGGGGAGTGTAGTGGTGGTGTGGTGTTGTGTTGGTGTAGTGTTGGGGGAGTGTTGGTGTAGTGATGACTTATGTTAATAGTGGGAAATTTGTATCATGTGCCGGTGACTCCCTCTTTCTCCCCCCCCCTCCCCGCATCTTCCTCCCTCCCCTCCTCTCCCCCTCACACACCTCCCTCCCCTCCTCCTTCCCCCTCACACACCTCCCTCCCCTCCTCCTTCCCCCTCACACACCTCCCTCCCCCTCACACACCTCCCTCCCCTCCTCCTTCCCCCTCACACACCTCCCTCCCTTCCCCCTCCACCCCCCCACACCTCCCTCCTCTTCCCCCTCCACCCCCCACACCTCCCTCCCCTCCTCCTTCCCCCTCACACACCTCCCTCCCCTCCTCCTTCCCCCTCACACATCTCCCTCCCCTCCTCCTTCCCCCTCACACATCTCCCTCCCCTCCTCCTTCCCCCTCACACACCTCCCTCCCCTCCTCCTTCCCCCTCACACACCTCCCTCCCCTCCTCCTCCCCCCTCACACACCTCCCTCCCCTCCTCCTTCCCCCTCACACACCTCCCTCCCCTCCTCCTTCCCCCTCACACACCTCCCTCCCCTCCTCCCCCCTCACACACCTCCCTCCCCTCATCCTTCCCCCTCACACACCTCCCTCCCCTCCTCCCCCTCACACACCTCCCTCTCCTCCTCCTTCCCCCTCACACACCTCCCTCCCCTCCTCCTTCCCCCTCACACACCTCCCTCCCTTCCCCCTCCACCCCCCACACCAATTATATAATATCATGATAAACAACCATACTAATATATTAAAGATATAGTTAACATAAGAGAGATAGAGCCTCATAGAGTAAGAGTCTTGTTAGTGTGGGAGGCTGAAGGGATTAATGGTGTATAAATAGATAGATAAATAGGGAGTAATTATTGTCTGTTTATTCCTGTTACTGAATAAATGGTGAGAATAACGACTTAGCTGTCTGGTTTAGTCGATGATGTTGCCTTTGTTGTGTTTTAGTCGGGGGTCACCTGTTGTTGTTGTGAGCCGTTTACCTGTGTTTACCTGCCTCGACTACCTGGAAGAGGAGTCGCGTCTCAGGTTATCATAAGGAAAGGAAAGCGATAGAGTCTCAATACCGGTTTGTTATTTTTTTATTTTTTTTTAATGGCGTTGGGAGTTAGTTGATTTAATGGTGTAGGGACTGGTATAGAGGCGAACCTACAGCACTCCCTCCCTCCGTCCCTCCCCTCCCTCTCCCTCCCTCCCCCCTCCCTCTCCCTCCCTACTCCATCCCTCCATCCCCCATCCCCCCCCTCCCTTCATAAACTCGTTCTGTCTCGTTCTGATTTTTATTATTGACGATTGAGGGGAAGGGGGAAGGGGAGGGGTGAGGGGGGAGGGGAGGGAGAAGGGGTGAGGGGAGGGGGACTTATACAACAGGTCTTGGAGTAACTTGAGGTTGTGTTTGTGTTGCGTTGTTGTTGCTGGTGGTGGTGATGATGGTGGTGGTGATGATGGTGGTGGTGATGGTGGTGGTGGTGATGGTGGTAATGTGAGAGTGTTATGGTGGTCGTTAGTTATCTTGTTAATCAGCAGGTGGGCAGGTAAATGTAACCAACACACACACACACACATTAAGGGAGTCAGTTCCTCAATTCTTGTGTATTCCTGGTGTTCCTTGCTCCTGTTGCTGTTCCCGGCTCCTGCTCCTTCTGTCCTGTTCACCGGGTTCTAATGTCAGCCTCGGGTCGTCAACACTATCGCCTTGCAAGGGTGTGTGGACGGCAGAGATGTGAAGCTGTACCTCCTCTTAATGTGTGTGTGTGTGTGTGTGTGTGTGTGTGTGTGTGTGTGTGTGTGTGACGGCCTCTCGTCTTGTTTACGGCCAGGACGTTAGGTAGGAATAGTGATCAGAGATAAGGATAATCTTGCCCTCATTGATAAAGACTCGAGGAGGGGGTATGGGGAAAGTATTGTTGGCGTAACCTTACTGTGGTGGAGAGAGAGAGAGAGAGAGAGAGAGTAGAGAGAGAGAGAGAGAGAGGGGCGCAGGTTAGAGGGAGACAGGTGAGAGGGGACAGGTGAGTGGAGGACAGGTGAGTGGAGGACAGGTGAGTGGAAGACAGGTGAGTGGAGGACAAGTGAGCTGAGGACAGGTGAGTGGAGGACAGGTGAGTGGAGGACAGGTGATGGGTACAGATGAGGTGATACTCCGGGGTACACTTCTCACCTGATCATGAACAGGTGTAAATCTCGAGGCGCCGTCTGCTTACCTGGTGGTCGTGTGTGTTTGGTTGATACCCGGGCTTGAATGTTTGTACAGAGGTGAGAGGGGGGATTAGAGGGGAGGGGGTGAAGGGGTGGGGGTGAGGGAGGGGGATGAAGGACGTGGTGGATGTGTGTGGGTGATGAGTGTAAGTATAGGAGTCTAGGGAAGGCGAGTGGGGAGAAAGGGAGAGGGTAGGTAGGGGGGAGGGGAGAGGAAAGGGGGAGGAGAGGAAGAGGAGGCGGCAGGTAAAGGGGGGGGGGGAAGAGAAAATGAAAGTGGTGCTAGTGACGGGGTGGTGTTCAATTGTTCAGCGTTTGTCACTTGTTTCCTGGGTAATAACACTCGCCCCCGCCTCTTGAACAACGCGGAAGTGGCGGAGGTCAGAGGTCACCCCCTGCCACAGGTCAATGTACTGCGTAGACTCGTGATGTAGTCGAAATGGGTATTGCTAATTGCTGTTGTTGTTGTGATATAGATGGCTGCATTGCGACGTGTTGTGATTTCAGATGTGGGCAAGGTACTAATTGAATCTGAACAGGTGTGTGTAATTCAGGTGTGGGCAAGGTACTAATTGAATCTGAACAGGTGTGTGTAATTCAGGTGTGGGCAAGGTACTAATTGAATCTGAACAGGTGTGTGTAATTCAGGTGTGGGCAAGGTACTAATTGAATCTGAACAGGTGTGTGTGTGTGTGTGTGTGTGTGTGTGTGTGTGTGTGTGTGTGATTCAGGTGTGGGCAAGGTACTAATTGAATCTGAATATGTGTATAATTTCAGGTGTGGGGAAGGTACTAATTGAATCTGAACAGGTATGTGTAATTCAGGTGTGGGCAAGGTACTAATTGAATCTGAACAGGTGTGTGTAATTCAGGTGTGGGCAAGGTACTAATTGAATCTGAACAGGTGTGTGTAATTCAGGTGTGGACAAGGTAGCAAGTGAATCTGAACAGGTGTGTGTAATTCAGGTGTGGGCAAGGTAGCAAGTGAAATATACAAAAACGGCAAAATTTTCTTGTTTATATCCAAGTAAAGAAAATTGTTTTAGGACAGTTTGTTGTGGTAATGTTCTCAGATATTAGGAAACACAATTTTTGTTTTGTTTTTTGTTTTACTTCATTTATTCGGCCTGATTCCGGCCTCTCTTGGGGGTAAGGGCTGAGGTAGGTGGGGTGAGGGGCTGAGGTAGGTGGGGTGAGGGCTGAGGTAGGTGGGGTTAGGGTTGAGGTAGGTAGGGTGAGGGCTGAGGTAGGTGGGGTGAGGGCTGAGGTAGGTGGGTGAGGGGCTGAGGTAGGTGGGGTGAGGGGCTGAGGTAGGTGGGGTAAGGGCTGAGGTAGGTGGGGTTAGGGTTGAGGTAGGTGGGGTGAGAGCTGAGGTAGGTGGGGTGAGGGGCTGAGGTAGGTGGGGTTAGGGTTGAGGTAGGTGGGGTAAGGGCTGAGGTAGGTGGGGTGAGGGGCTGAGGTAGGTGGGGTAAGGGCTGAGGTAGGTGGGGTGAGGGGCTGAGGTAGGTGGGGTGAGGGCTGAGGTAGGTGGGGTGAGGGCTGAGGTAGGTGGGGTAAGGGCTGAGGTAGGTGGGGTGAGAGCTGAGGTAGGTGGGGTGAGGGCTGAGGTAGGTGGGGTGAGGGCTGAGGTAGGTGGGGTGAGGGGTTGAGGTAGGTAGGGTGAGGGCTGAGGTAGGTGGGGTGAGGGGCTGAGGTAGGTGGGGTAAGGGCTGAGGTAGGTGGGGTGAGGGCTGAGGTAGGTGGGGTGAGGGGCTGAGGTAGGTGGGGTTAGGGTTGAGGTAGGTGGGGTGAGGGCTGAGGTAGGTGGGGTGAGGGCTGAGGGAGGTGGGGTGAGGGACAGAAAGGGGCGAAGGGTGACAGTAGAGTGACAGGTGAGGTGAGGGAATGACGGGAGAAGTGACAGGGTAGGTGAGAGGGAGGGAGAGGTGACGGGGAGGTGAGAGGGAGGGAGAGGTGAGAGTGACGGGGTGACAAAAATAACCAGGGGGGGGGGGTGGAGGGTGTTTGTGACGTGGACGAGGTCATTAGTGGGGCTCGGATCATTAGTGTACTGAAAGGTCATACCAGGTGATGGGGTGAAACACACACACATAAGAACATAAGAATAGAGTCGGTGCCTCGGGTATCATGTTTAAATTTTCGGTGGTGAAAACTGTTGAAAAATATTTATTCAAATTATTGCTCATTTCTCCGTCGTTATCAGTGAGCTCGCCGGAGTCTGACCGTATTGGTCCAATCTTTTCTCGTGTTTTAGTTTGATACATTTGGTAGAATCCTTTGGGGTTTGTCTTTGCCTCCCTTGCTATCCTTACCTCATTATTCCTCTTTGCTTTCCTTATCTCGGTTTTAACCCTACTCGCCAATACCCTATAATAGTCCCGGAGGTGAATTTCGCCACGATTTATCCTTCTACCTATAGCCTTCCTTTGGCCAATGATGTTCTTTAAATAATTATTTATCCATTTAGGGTCATTGTTGTTTGATCTGAGTTTTTTGTATGGTATGTTCTGCCTTTGTGCATTAAGTAACTCACTATTTAAATTATCGTGGAACTCGGCAATCTCAGATCTCGTTATCAGGTCGGTGTCATCTGTCAGGTTCACGGCCAAGCGCGACACCCCCTCTCTCAGCTGCCTCTTTAAACTGTCAAAGTTTGCCCTTCTGAAATCTGGTACGTTAGTGGAATTTTCCTTACGTCTGCCCTGAAAATCTAACTGGAATCGAATTTCTTTGTGATCGCTGTTTGCAAGTTCGTTCCCTACCTCGACATTGCTAATGAGGTTTTCTCTGTTTGACAAAACTAAATCCAATATATTATTACCCCGTGTGGGTTCGGTTATATGTTGACTTAGGAAACAGTCCTGGATCGTCTCGAGAAAATCCTCTGATTCTGATTTACCCGTAAGGTCGGTCCAATCTATTTGGCCAAGGTTAAAGTCGCCTACTATACAGACTTTGTTGTGTATGGAAGCCCTGCGCATTTCATCCCAGATAAGTCGCTCATTGACGCTATCAAGATTGGGGGGTCTATATATTACTCCTGTGATTAATTTTTCCCGACCGTCGCTTAATTCTATCCAAATTGTTTCTGTATTCCTCTCAGTTTTTATTTCCTTATTTATTTCACACTTCAGATTATCCCTAACATAGATTGCTACTCCGCCTCCTCTCCTGGTCTGCCTATCGGTATGGAACAGTTTGTAACCCGCAATTTGGTATTCGACTGGTAATTCACGTGTGTCTAGGTTGATCCATGTTTCAGTGAATGCAATTATATCGATTTCTTCGGTACATACCAAGGCCCTAATATCATCCATTTTGTTTCTCATACTTCTACTGTTCGCGTAATATACATTTAAGTTAGTCGTGTTCTGAGTCCTCCCCTTACCGCGTTTAGTTTTAAACTCCCTGTCTAATTTAGTTATGTCATCATTCCTAACACTATTTCCCTGTAATCTTTCGCCTTGTTTACCCGCTCCCACTGCAGTCTCCTCCACCCCCGTGCCCCTATGTTCTCTTAGCAGTTTAAAGACTTCGATATCTTTTGAACTGCCCCCTCTAGAGCCCCAGCCAGGGTTGCTACTCCATCCCTAGACAGGTGCACCCCATCCCTAGCATAAAGGTCCCTTCTGCCATAGAAGTTGTCCCAGTTGTCAATGAATGGGACTGATATTGACTTGCAATATCTGTCAAGACGGTCGTTAACACCAACTGCCCTTGACAACCATTCACTGCCAACTCTCCTTCTAGGCAGGACACCGCATATGATAGGGATCCCTCCCTTAGTCCTAATACGATCTATGGCTGCCTTGAACTTATCGAGAAGCTCCTCGCTCCTACACCGGCCAATATCATTGCCTCCTGCACTGAGGCAGATAATGGGTTTGTTCCCATTACCAGACAAGATATTGTCCATCCTGTCAATTATATCCCCCACCCCAGCTCCTGGCAAACACACCCTCATCCTATTGTTGTTTTTACCACAAACACACACACACACACGCGCACACGCACGCACACACACGCATTAGGATAGGCATAGACTCTTAACAGAAGTTTCCTCATCAGTCAGCCAACCACAAAAGCAGTGATTTACTGTTGAATTATTGCACAGAGCCGCAGCGTGCAACATCCGCCTCAAGATTTATGACCGGTGATGTAGGGGGAGGGGAGGGGGAAGTAGGGGAGGAGGGGTGGTGATGAAGGAGGAAGGGGAAGTAAGAAGGCGTGGGAGGAAGGGAGAAGGAATGGGGAAGGAGGAGAGGAATGGGGAGGTTGGGGGAAGAGAGAGGAGGGAGAAAGGAAGTGGTAGTAGGGCATAAGTAAAAAAATATATTGCATATTTACATACACGAATTGTGGTTAATTTTTTAAGTGTGCGTGTGTGTGTGGTTTTGTGTGTGTGTTTGTGTGTGTAAAACCTCAGTTATAAACAGAGAGCTGCACCAGGCGTGTAATTATCGGAAAGAAATATCTGCACATTTGTTCCTCTCTCTCTCTCTCTCTCTCTCTCTCTCTCTCTCTCTCTCTCTCTCTCTCTCTCTCTCTCTCTCTCTCTCTCTCGTCATATACATCTGATCATGTTTTACCATTTCTTTTATTAGTTTACTTATTATCCATCCTCCAAAAATAGTTCAGGTGGGGTGAGGGGAGGGGGGGGGGGGCACACCTGGATCGAGTAATTAAGGTCCCCCACACAGGTACAGGTGTTCAGGAGGTTCGACGATACTATTAATTTTATTTTTTATCTATCACTAAAAGTTTATGTATATATATACTGTATATATATATATATTTAGTATTTTGGGAAAGATCGGAAAATAAATTAGTGCTGTGTTGACTTGGAATCATTTTGGTGTTCATGGGTTCAGTGTTGGTGTGGGTTCGGTGTTGGTGTGGGTTCGGTGTTGGTGTGGGTTCAGTGATGGTGTGAGCTCAGTGTTGGTGTGGGTTCAGTGTTGGTGTGGGTTCAGTGTTGGTGTGGGTTCAGTGTTGGTGTGGGTTCAGTGCTGGTGTGGGTTCGGTGTTGGTGTGGGTTCAGTGTTGGTGTGGGTGCGGTGTTGGTGTGGGTGCAGTATTGGTGTGGGCTCGGTGTTCGTGTGGTATCGGTGTTGGTGTGGGTTCGGTGTTGGTGTGGGTTCGGTGTTGGTGTGGGTTCAGTGATGGTGTGAGCTCAGTGTTGGTGTGGGTTCAGTGTTGGTGTGGGTTCAGTGTTGGTGTGGGTTCAGTGTTGGTGTGGGTTCAGTGCTGGTGTGGTATCGGTGTTGGTGTGGTTTCAGTGATGGGATGGACTCAGTGTTGTCATGGACTCAGTGTTGTCATGGACTCAGTGTTGTCATGGACTCAGTGTTGTCATGGACTCAGTGTTGTCATGGACTCAGTGTTGTCATGGACTCATTGTTGTCATGGACTCAGTGTTGTCATGGACTCATTGTTGTCATGGACTCAGTGTTGTCATGGACTCAGTGTTGTCATGGACTCATTGTTGTCATGGACTCAGTGTTGTCATGGACTCAGTGTTGTCATGGACTCATTGTTGTCATGGACTCAGTGTTGTCATGGACTCAGTGTTGTCATGGACTCAGTGTTGGTATGGACTCATTGTTGTCATGGACTCAGTGTTGTCATGGACTCAGTGTTGTCATGGACTCAGTGTTGTCATGGACTCATTGTTGTCATGGACTCAGTGTTGTCATGGACTCAGTGTTGTCATGGACTCATTGTTGTCATGGACTCAGTGTTGGTATGGACTCATTGTTGTCATGGACTCAGTGTTGTCATGGACTCAGTGTTGTCATGGACTCAGTGTTGTCATGGACTCAGTGTTGGTATGGAGTCAGATTTAAAGGTATTGGAATAATGATAATAAATTTAAATGTTATATATGAATGGAAATAATTGAGTGTGTGTGTGTGTGTGTGTGTGTGTGTGTGTGTGTGGTGGTTCAAGGTGTCATTGGCGGACTGGGTTGCTGAATCACTCCGCTGAGCAACACACAGGTTCGATGTCCGCCGTTGACCTTAGAGAGAAAGTGAATGTTGGTGGAGGAGGCCGGTGTGTGTGTGTGTGTGTGTGTGTGTAGAGGTGTGTGTGTGTGTGTGTGTGTGTGTGTGTGTGGTGTGTGTGTGAGTGTGTGTAGAGGTGTGTGTGTGTGTGTGTGTGTGTGTGTGTGGGTGTGTGTGTGTGTAGAGGTGTGTGTGTGTGTGTGTGTGTGTGTGTGTGTGTGTGTGTGTGTGTAGAGGTGTGTGTGTGTGTGTGTGTGTAGAGGTGTGTGTGTGCGCGTGTGTGCGTGTGTGTGTGTGAGTATGTGTAGAGGTGTGTGTGTGTGTGTGTGTGTGTGTGTGTAGAGGTGTGTGTGTGTGTGTGTGTGTGTGTGTGTGTGTGTGTGTGTGTGAATTATAATAATAATTAACGGTTTATTGAAAAAATTATGCAGCCCGAACTCTGAAAATATACATTGGACATAAATGACTTATTACATACATTGGTTGTTTAACAAAAGCCTTCATTAGGGAAAGGTAAAGGAACATACAGTGAACATACAGCTTAATGTAGTTGTTGAACAGAAAACACGAAGTGTAGTAACCCCCTCACAGATGGTGTTATGAGGGACCTGGCGTGGTGTAGTAATTCCCTCGCAGATGGTGTTATGAGGGGCCTCACGTGGTGTAGTAATTCCCTCGCAGATGGTGTTATGAGGGGCCTCACGTGGTGTAGTAACTCCCTCACAGATGGTGTTATGAGGGACCTCACGTGGTGTGTGTGTGTGTGTAGAGGTGTGTGTGTTTGTAGAGGTGTGTGTGTGTGTGTGTGTGTGTATCGATGGATATCATTAGTGGGTGAGTGAGTGTGGGTAGGTGTGGGGTGATGTGGGTAGGGGTGGGTACCTCCTTGACACACATACACCCAATATCGGCTATCGGTGAATCGGTTACAGATAGGAATACATTCTTTACATTGAGCCGACCCGATCTTTTGAAGGATGCGGGTACACTACTCCAAACACCAAGATGGCGCCGGGTACCTTGAGGCTGGAGGGTCGTTGGGTTAAAGGTGGCTGGTTAGGTTAGGTTAGGTTGGGTTAGGTTAGGTTTGGTT
>CAUDMG010001662.1:202500-207500 GCA_958450375.1 Homarus gammarus | reverse complement strand
GACCTTTGGATGACCTTAACGTGACCCCCCAGTACTACTATCCCTTGATGAACTTTCCACATGACCCCCCTCTTGACTCCTCCATCACAAAGGATGACCTCTGACCTCTCGAGATGAACTTTGTAGATGACCTGACGTGACCTCTCGGTGCATCCTCTGTCTTCTTCGTGGGTGTTGTTAAGGGACTCTGTAAACACAAACATCAAGAGACTCTGTAAACACAAACATCAAGGGACTCTGTAAACACAAACATCAAGGGACTCTGTAAACACAAACATCAAGGGACTCTGTAAACACAAACATCAAGGGACTCTGTAAACACAAACATCAAGGGACTCTGTAAACACAAACATCAAGGGACTCTGTAAACACAAACATCAAGGGACTCTGTAAACACAAACATCGAGGGACTCTGTAAACACAAACATCAAGGGACTCTGTAAATGCCCATATTAGGGATAGTCTTAGCGAGAGAAGCCAGTATCTGATGGGAGAGGGGAGAGAGTGTGTGGGTGGGGTGTGGGTGAGGGTGTGGGTGGGTGAGGGTGTGGGTTCTCTGGGGGTTACGGTCGTCAGGCGGTGGTCGTTAGAGGTGGTTAAGAGTAGTTTAGTCGTTAAGGGGAGGGGTAATGACAAGGATAATTTGGTTAGTATTGGCTGGGGTTGACAGAGGAAGGAGGGGGGGGGGTTGGAGGGGTGAGGGTGTTGGGGGAAGGGCTGGGGAGATGATGGGGGGGAAGGGAGGGAGGGGTCGATATCTCTCCATTTAGGAAGTTGGTCATTTGATACGAAATTGTCGGTCGATCGTTCCATTTCCTCGTCATGTTGGCTGGTCGGTCGGTCGATCACACACCATCACCCTACAGGTCGACGTCTCAGGCTTATTTCTTCACCTCCCCTTTGTGACCTGTGACCTGTGACCCAAGTTCCAGGTCAGGTGTCAAAAGGCACTAAGCTCCCCCTGTTGGCTCCTGACACAACAAGACACCTCCCCCTGCTGGCTCCTGACACAACAAGACCCTACCCCTGCTGGCTCCTGACACAACAAGACCTTCCCCCTGCTGGCTCCTGACACAACAAGACCTTCCCCCTGCTGACTCCTGACACAACAAGACCTTCCCCCTGCTGACTCCTGACACAACAAGACCTTCCCCTGCTGACTCCTGACACAACAAGACCTTCCCCTGCTGGCTCCTGACACAACAAGACCTTCCCCTGCTGACTCCTGACACAACAAGACCTTCCCCTGCTGACTCCTGACACAACAAGACCTTCCCCTGCTGGCTCCTGACACAACAAGACCTTCCCCCTGCTGGCTCCTGACACAACAAGACCTTCCCCTGCTGACTCCTGACACAACAAGACCTTCCCCTGCTGACTCCTGACACAACAAGACCTTCCCCCTGCTGGCTCCTGACACAACAAGACCTTCCCCTGCTGACTCCTGACACAACAAGACCTTCCCCTGCTGACTCCTGACACAACAAGACCTTCCCCTGCTGACTCCTGACACAACAAGACCTTCCCCTGCTGACTCCTGACACAACAAGACCTTCCCCTGCTGGCTCCTGACACAACAAGACCTTCCCCTGCTGACTCCTGACACAACAAGACCTTCCCCTGCTGACTCCTGACACAACAAGACCTTCCCCTGCTGGCTCCTGACACAACAAGACCTTCCCCTGCTGACTCCTGACACAACAAGACCTTCCCCTGCTGGCTCCTGACACAACAAGACCTTCCCCTGCTGGCTCCTGACACAACAAGACCTTCCCCTGCTGACTCCTGACACAACAAGACCTTCCCCTGCTGACTCCTGACACAACAAGACCTTCCCCTGCTGACTCCTGACACAACAAGACCCTACCCCTGCTGACTCCTGACACAACAAGACCTTCCCCTGCTGACTCCTGACACAACAAGACCTTCCCCTGCTGGCTCCTGACACAACAAGACCTTCCCCTGCTGACTCCTGACAATGCTGACGTTTCCTAATGATTCTGGTTTTCTCTGTCTCACCTGATTCTTGGCACCACTATCTCTCTTCCTCCTCCTCCTCCTCCTCCTCCTCCTTCTTCTTCTCCGACTCCATCTCCACCTTCGCCCCCTCCTCCCCCTCCTCCTGCTCCTCCTCCTCCACCCCGGAAATGCGTCATGGCCTCCGACATCTCCTCCTCCTCCCTCACCTCCTCCTCCTCCTCCTCTTCCTCCTCCTCCTCCTCCCCGGAAATGCGTCATGGCCTCCGACATCTCCTCCTCCTCCCTCACCTCCTCCTCCTCCTCCACCTCCTTCTCCTCCTCCTCCCCCCACCTCCTCTTCCCCCCCTCCTCCTCCCCCACCTTCTCCCTCCCCCCTACCCCCCAGTGCGTCACCCCCGGTAGGAGAGTCCCAGGTGGGTGATGTCCATACAGAGAGTAAGAGGTCTTGGTGTGATGAAGGTTTACTCTCCCTCCTCCTCCTCCTCCTCCTCTTACTCTTCCTTCTCCTCCTACTCTTCCTCCTCATTCCTCTCCTCCTCTTTATCCACACTCATAGCACCGCCCTCTTCTCCTACACACTTACAGCACCGCAGAGAGTGTGTGTGTGTGTGTGTGTGTGTGTGCGTGTGTGTGTGTGTGTGTGTGTGTGTGTGTGTGTGTGTTCCGGGGTCCTTCAAACAGATAACTGGGCCCCGGTTTTTTAGGTCGTGTACCGGGTAGGTCACCATAACTCCTCCCCCCCCCCTCCCTCCCCCCCCTCTCCCCCCCCCCCCCGTAAACCCTGATTGAAATATGAAATAAAAGACAATTGGTTTGGGCTTGATACATATATATAGAAAAGGTCATAAAAAAAATATATATATATTTTTTTTTGTATGGAGTTAATTGGTTTTGTGTTGACGTGAGCGAAAAAATTGTGTTGCTGGGGTTAAAAAAAAAGAGTTTCCCTTCAAATAAGGAAAATTGGTTTGGCTTGGAAATAGAACAAATTGTTTTTTTTTTTTTGTGTGTGTGTGTGTGTGAGAGAGAGAGAGAGAGAGAGAGAGAGAGAGAGAGAGAGAGAGAGAGAAATTAATTTGTCATTAGACTCGGGTTGTGGAGGAGATATCACCTTGACGACACCACCAGTCTGTCTGATCACCCCCCCCCCCCCCACACACTCATCAGCCTCGTGCCTCAGCTGATCCTTGTCTCGTGCTTCGTCTGGGCCAGCTGAGACCCTCTATCTCCCCTCCCCCTCCTCTCCCCTTACCCCCCATACTTAGTCCCCTCCCCCTCACTACCGACAACCCCTACCCCTCCTTACTAACACCCCCCCCCCCCATGGTGCTGTTGTCATCTGTTAGGCTGAGTGAAAAAATATGGTGATCTTGTCGCCTTATTATGTATACCTGTCCGACCGTATGTATGTATGTATGTATGTATGTATGTATGTATGTATGTAAGAGCTTGGTGACGAACATATATCCTATAGGAGACACAGTGATGGGAAATTCCTATACTGAGGTGATGAGAGTCAAATGTGACACCTGGTGACAGAGAGCAGGTAGCTTGAGTGACAGTCTAGTCTCACCTGGGCACACCTGACTGACACCTGCAAAACACAGTCACTCCCTCGTATGTAAACTAGATGTGAACCTGTCGAGAGCTGATGTGGTGTTGGTGAAGGGGGGGGGGTGTTGGTGAGGGGGGTGTTGGTGAGGGGGGTGTTGGTGAAGGGGGGTGTGTTGGTGAAGGGGGGTGTTGGTGAGGGGGGTGTGTTGGTGAGGGGGGTGTTGGTGAAGGGGGGTGTGTTGGTGAGGGGGGTGTGTTGGTTAGGGGGGCTGTGTTGGTGAAGGGGGGGTGTTGGTGAGGGGGGTGTTGGTGAAGTGGTGTTGGTGAGTTACAGGGGGATGGCAGAGAGAGAGAGAGAGAGAGAGAGAGAGAGAGAGAGAGAGAGAGAGAGAGAGCTTCTGACAGTCATTATTCCTAAGCTGAGTGGTGAGGAGGAGGGTGGGGCGCTGGCCAGTTTGACAGGTGAGGGGTGAAGGGAGGTGAGGAGAACTGAGAAGAGAAGGAAGGGGAAGTGAAGGGGGAGAAGGGATGGGAGGGGTGAAAGGAGGAGGGACGGGAGATGAGGATAGAAGGTGTGTGTGTGTGTGTGTGTGTGTGTGTGTGTGTGTGTGTGTGTTCACTGGGGTTTTATTAAGTCAGATAACATCAAAATACAGTCATACATCGGCTGGGGTTGAAGCCTCATACATTATGCATTTATTCACCGTGTAATACCGACAGACATCAAATACCTGGTCAATTAGAGGTAAATTCCAGGTAATCTCTTTATACCCTTACCTCGTGTGCGGCCACTAAACGACTCTCTCTCTCTCTCTCTCTCTCTCTCTCTCTGCGTTAATTACAGGTGGTGTCTCAGGTGACTCAGGTCAGGTAGTCAACACCTGGGTCTCTCATAAGTGTCTGGCCTCATTATCTCACCTGCTGGAGTAAAGGTATTGATCGACCCCCCATTTTTTCCTCCTTCCTCCTTCATAACCTTATTCCCTTCTCCCCCTTAACCCTTTTCTTTCCTCCCCCTTAACCCTGTTCTTTCCTCCCCTTAGCCCTTTTCTTTCCTCCCCTTAACTCTTTTCTTTCCTCCCCTTAACTCTTTTCTTTCCTCCCCTTAACCCTTTTCTTTCCTCCCCTTAACCCTTTTCTTTCCTCCCCTTAACCCTGTTCTTTCCTCCCCCTTAACCCTTTTCTTTCCTCCCCTTAACTCTTTTCTTTCCTCCCCTTAACTCTTTTCTTTCCTCCCCTTAACCCTTTTCTTTTCTCCCCTTAACCCTTTTCTTTTCTCCCCTTAACCCTTTTCTTTCCTCCCCTTAGCCCTTTTCTTTCCTCCCCTTAACCCTTTTCTTTTCTCCCCTTAACCCTTTTCTTTCCTCCCCTTAACCCTTTTCTTTCCTCCCCTTATCCCTTTTCTTTCCTCCCTTAACCCTTTTCTATCCTCCCCTTAACCCCAGTCTTTCCTCCCCATCACAACG
>CAUDMG010001662.1:132500-200000 GCA_958450375.1 Homarus gammarus | reverse complement strand
ATTACATTGTAGGATGGAACAGACCCCTCCTTCCCCCTCCCATCATTACGTAGGGTGTGTGTGTGTGTGTGATAATAATAATAATAATAATAATAATAATAATAATAACAATAATAATATTAATTAACGGTTTATTGAAAAGATTATGCAGCCCGAAAGCTGAAAATATACATTGGACATAAATGACTTATTACATACATTGGTGGTTTAACAAAAGCCTTCATTAGAAAAAGGTAAAGGAACATACAGTGAACATACAGCTTAATGTAGTTGTTGAACAGAAAACACGAAGTGTAGTAACCCCCTCACAGATGGTGTTATGAGGTGCATCACGTGGTGTAGTAATTCCCTCACAGATGGTGTTATTAGGGACCTGACGTGGTGTAGTAATTCCCTCACAGATGGTATTATGAGGGGCCTCACGTGGTGCAGTAGTTCCCTCACAGATGGTGTTATGAGAGGCATCACGTGGTGTAGTAATTCCCTCACAGATGGTATTATGAGGGGCCTCACGTGGTGCAGTAGTTCCCTAACAGATGGTGTTATGGGGGGCATCACGTGGTGTAGTAATTCCCTCACAGATGGTGTTATGAGGGACCTGACGTGGTGTAGTAATTCCTATCGTAGATGGATTAACACATCGCTGGTTGTTGGTGAGTCTCATGGGCAGTTATCACTGGGGACCTGGGACCTCACTGTGTGAAGGTTAACTTGGGTACTGACTTAAGTACAGTACTGTTCACCACTGGTTTCATCCCTTTCCTAAATGAAATTGTAACTTCTGGCGAGAACTTGTTGATATTCCGGAGGGGAGGAGGGTTCAGGGGAGGGAGTTGGTTGGGCCAACTTAACAGTTGACCTGGCTGCTCCGAGAGGAGCGCCAGGTACGTCTTGACCCTTCAGTGTGTGTGTGTGTGATCGTTATGTGTTTGACTGTTTATTCATAGCTCTGTGGTACGCCGGAGGGCCAATGAGCGTGCGTATTTGGATTTGTTGTCTTTATGCGTAAGCCAATCAGCGGGTGTCATTAGCGATTTCTCTGTGACGTGGGTCTGTCGTCATTATTAGAACACCAATCAGCGGGTGTCATTAGCGATTTCTCTGTGACGTGGGTCTGTCGTCATTATTAGAACACCAATCAGCGGGTGTCATTAGCGATTTCTCTGTGACGTGGGTCTGTCGTCATTATTAGAACAACAATCAGCAGGTGTCATTAGATCATATATTCGTGGTGGAGATAGATGAACTACCTCTCCTACTTAACGACCACAACTACTTCCCCTACTTAACGACCCAACTACTTACCTACTTAACAACCACAATTACCTCTCCTACTTAACGACCCAACTACCCACCTGCTTAACGACTGTACCACCGCTGCTCGTTGTGTAAATGAGATTAGGGTTGAGAGAGAGAGAGAGAGAGAGAGACCGTGGAACAAAATGTTTCCTTCCCGCTCGCTTTTCCCTTCCATTTTAATTAGTGAGGGAAGGAAGAAGAGGGGAGGGAGGGAGAGGGGAAGGAGGGGAAAAGGGATGGAGGGAGATTTTTATGGAACAAATTAAGTTTGAATTTTTTTCCCGTGGGGGAGGAAAGGGGGGGTGTAAGGGGGGTGTGGGTGTGAGGGAAGGGGGGTGTGGGAGGGAGGGAAGGGGGGTGTGGGAGGGAGGGAGGGTGGGGGTGAAGGGAGGGAGTGAAACAAGAGGTCCAGATTAAAAAAAATTTACATTCGTTAATTTGTTTTTCTTCTTAATTAGTGTCTAGTAAAGGTCAAGTTCTCTAATTGAACTCTGGTTAGGGTCAACTTCTCAAATTGGTCTCTAGTTTTGGTCAAGTTCTCTAATTGAACTCTAGTTAAGGTCAAGTTCTCTAATTGAACTCTAGTTAGGGTCAAGTTCTCTAATTGAACTCTAGTTAAGGTCAAGTTCTCTAATTGGTCTCTAGTTAAGGTCAAGTTCTCTAATTGAACTTTAGTTAGGGTCAACTTCTCAAATTGGTCTCTAGTTAAGGTCAAGTTCTCTAATTGAACTCTAGTTAAGGTCAAGTTCTCTAATTGAAATCTAGTTAGGGTCAAGTTCTCTAATTGAACTCTAGTTAAGGTCAAGTTCTCTAATTGGTCTCTAGTTAAGGTCAAGTTCTCTAATTGAACTCTAGTTAGGGTCAACTTCTCAAATTGGTCTCTAGTTAAGGTCAAGTTCTCTAATTGAACTCTAGTTAAGGTCAAGTTCTCTAATTGAAATCTAGTTAGGGTCAAGTTCTCTAATTGAACTCTAGTTAAGGTCAAGTTCTCTAATTGGTCTCTAGTTAAGGTCAAGTTCTCTAATTGAACTCTAGTTAAGGTCAAGTTCTCTAATTGGTCTCTAGTTAAGGTCAAGTTCTCTAATTGAACTCTAGTTAGGGTCAACTTCTCAAATTGGTCTCTAGTTAAGGTCAAGTTCTCTAATTGAACTCTAGTTAAGGTCAAGTTCTCTAATTGAACTCTAGTTAGGGTCAAGTTCTCTAATTGGACTCTAGTTAAGGTCAAGTTCTCTTATTGGACTCTAGTTAAGGTCAAGTTCTCTAATTGGACTCTAGTTAGGGTCAAAGTAGTTAAACTGGTCAGTACAACACACAGCTCGGCCGACACTGCACTTGACCCTTAAACACTTCCTCAACTGTATAAGTCAGGTACCCATTTCCAGCTGGGTGGACTAAGAGTGCCTCGAGAGCGAACCCGCGACCATGAGGGCAAGGAACGAGCTCTGTATCCACTCGGCCAGGTCAGGTGTAGGGCAGGTCAGGGGCTAGGCAGGTCGAGGGGATCAGGGTCAAGCCAGGTTAGGGGGATCAGGGGTAAGTCAGGTTAGGGGGATCAGGGGTAAGGCAGGTCAGGGGGATCAGGGTAAGGCAGGTCAGGGGGATCAAGGGTAAGGCAGGCCGGGGGATCAAGGGTAAGGCAGGCCGGGGGATCAAGGGTAAAGTAGGTTAGGGGGATCAGGGGTAAGGCAGGTCAGGGGGTTCAGGGGTAAGGTAGGTTAGAGGGTTCAGGGGTAAGGCAGGTCAGGGGTAAGGTAGGTTAGGGGGATCAGTGGTAAGGCAGGTCAGGGGGTTCAGGGGTAAGGCAGGTCAGGGGGTTCAGGGGTAAGGCAGGTCAGGGGGTTCAGGGGTAAGGCAGGTCAGGGGGTCGTCAGGAGTCAGCCCGTCTTCTGCTAATAGAGTGTGGGAGGGTAGGTAGGTGGGGGGGAGGGTAGGTAGGTGGGGGGGGGATCTGATATTTGATACCACTATAAACATTCTCTTTTTCTTTTTCCCCTTTGTTGTGTGTGTAATAATAATAATAATAATAATAATAATTAACGGTTTATTGAAAGAGCTTGGCAGCCAGAAGGCTGAAAATATACAGTTACATATTTGGGGAATGGGTTTCGAATTACAAATAATATACAAGTAACATAAGTGACACAAGTAAGACATATAATAACTAGATGTGGAAAAGCTCAAACTACAGTTCATTTCAACATAGTGACAGTGTGTGTGTGTGTGTGTGTGTGTGTGTGTGTGTGTGTGTGTCTTTGTCTGTCTATCTGCCTGTCTGAATCTGTCGTCTCGCGCGTGGGTCTTTGGGTGTGTGTGTGTGTGTGTGTGTGTGTGTGTGTGTGTGTGTGTGTGGAGACGCCCTGGACAACCTTAAACACAAAGACGCAGGTTTCCTACACACACACACACACACTCTGTCCTTCTACCCCTCCTCCACCCCCTCACCCACCTCCCACTCCCCCCCACTATCACCCCTTTCACCCCCCTTATTCACTCCAGTGTTTCCCTTGTTTCCTGAACCTCTCAACCATATCCCTCCCCTCCAAGCTCTCACTTTACCCCCCCCCCCTTCTCTCTCTACCCCTACCTCCCTCTCCCCACCACACGCTCCCTCCCTCCCTCTCCCCTACCTCCCTCTCCCCTCCACTGTCTCTACACCCCTATTCTCTTTCTCTGCTTTATACTCTCACTCCTTTCTCTCCCTCTCTTGTTCAGCTGTCTCTTCCTTCCTGTTTCCTTCCATTAACCTGCCTACCTCTGCCCCTGTCTCCTCCACCCTGCCTTTCCTCTGCCTCTCCCCTGCCTCTCTCCTGCCCCTGCCTCCTCCCCTCCCCTGCCTCCTCCCCCTCCCCAGCCTTCCCCTGTCACCATCATCATGTACCCAGGACTAAGCAGGGTTGAATCACCACCCACTAACGACCCCGGTGTGTGATCGGCGAGGTAAAGTCACCCTTGTGTACATTGTAACCGAGGCCTAATGTAATTTCCTGAGGGTGTACTGTGTGTGTGTGTGTGTGTGTGTGTGTGTGTTTCTCTATAGGTGGTTAGTTGGTACGGTATATGTTTGTTGTGGAGGTTGGTGTGCGTGTGTGTATAAAAGTGGGTGGTTGTATGTGTATAAGTGTGTGTGTGTGTGTGTGTGTGTGTGTGTGTGTGTGTGTGTGTGTGTGTGTGACCTACCTTCCTGTTTGTCTAAGCTACAGTAGATGTGTTATGATGTTGGTATGTAGATGAGATGAGTCCTTACATAACACAGTTCTGTATCGTAATCATCCCAACAAACACCTTATTATAATAATCTCTCAACACAATCAACAAACTTCCTCTCTTTCTCTCCCGCCCTTTTTTTTTCTACTCCCCTGCGGCTGTCTTTTGTTTACATTGATTTTCCCGCGTCCCAGAAAAGCGCGGGAAAAAAAAAATAATGGTCCCTTCAGAAAACGCGGGAAAGATAATGGCGACAGATGGAGGGAGTAGAGTGTGTCAATATTTATCCTACCATATGTTAGGTCGGGAATGGATCGATGACATCTCCTAGGGATTAACTGACACGTGTCCAGTAGTCTCAGGGTGTCTCTGGAAATATATGTATTTACGCACTTGGTTTGTAGAGTCCACGGGTTTGTAGAGTCCACGGGTTTGTAGAGTCCACGGGTTTGTAGAGTTCACGGGTTTGTAGAGTCCACGGGTTTGTAGAGTCCACGGGTTTGTAGAGTTCACGGGTTTGTAGAGTCCACGGGTTTGTAGAGTCCACGGGTTTGTAGAGTCCACGGGTTTGTAGAGTCCACGGGTTTGTAGAGTCCACGGGTTTGTAGAGTCCACGGGTTTGTAGAGTCCACGGGTTTGTAGAGTCCACGGGTTTGTAGATAGTCGTAGAGATCGTGTAAGTGTTTGCAGGGTTTTATTTACAGCACCAATGGGTTTATGTGCCTTGAGATCTCGTACATCAAAAGGGTTAAACCATAGTCCTCAAAGGGTTAAACCATCGTCCTCAAAGGGTTAAACCATCGTCCTCAAAGGGTTAAACCATCGTCCTCAAAGGGTTAAACCATCGTCCTCAAAGGGTTAAACCATCGTCCTCAAAGGGTTAAATCATCATCATCAAGTGTTAAACCATCGTCCTCAATTTTTTTTTCTTTTTTTTCATTTATTGGGCACACCCCTACATCCTTGTGTAAGGTAAAGCGCAGAAGTGTTTACAGCGCCCAACAAGGAAGCATGCTAAGTTCATGCTTGCCTTATGTCTCATGAGTTAAGGGCGTAGAAACCTGAAGAGTCGAAGGCGTAGAAGCCTGAAGAGTCAATGGTTTATGTCCAAGCAAGTTATTGGAAGTTCCAACAACTTGTCCCTGAATACGAATTCGCAACTTTCGACAGGTACCTACTTCACTGCTAGGTGAACAGGGACTAATGGGGGCCAGGAAGAGTGTCCAAACAACTTCCGCCGGCCCGGGAATCGAACCCGTGACATCTTGCTTGCGAGGCGTCCTCAAAGGGTTAAACCATCGTCATCAAGAGGGAACCATTAACGACTGAAGGCCGTAGTTGTTACGTGGTTGTGTGTACATTTATTCTGAGACACCCTGTAATGGAAACACGTACTGCTGTTGTCCTTGTGTGTGTGTGTGTGTGTGTGTGTATGTGTGTGTATGTGTGTGTCGTGTTGTGTTGTTGTTGTTGTTTGTCTCTCTCTCACCTTTATCTCTTCTCCTATCTCCCTCCTTTTCTCTCCATCTTTGTTTTCTTTACCTTTTCGTCTGTTTTTCTTCCCTGTCTTGTATTTTTCTTTCTCTTTTCTCTTGTTTTTATCTTTATCCCACCATCTCTCTCTTTCTATCCCTGTCTCTCTATTTCATACAACACGCGTTAATATCTCCACACACACACACACACACACGCGCGCGCGCTATGTATGTGTGTAACTCAGTGTATGACGTCACGATGTACACAGGTTGAATGGCTGAATCTATCGTGTGAGTGTAATGTGTTTGTTTACGAGTGGCTGAGTCGTAAATGGCTGTAGAGGGAACACATTTACATTATATTACAGGCGCTTACACGGGAAGTCATTTACATATTGTGCTCCTTGGTTTACATACATACATACATACATACATACACACACACACACCACCACCCTCACTATCCTCATCACCACCACCACCAGGTAATACTGAGGCGGGTCAGCTGATGCGGTCAACACGTTACCTGTACACAAAGACCTACAGTAACCTGGTCACCGTTACTCACGTCTCAGGTAGCTTATAACAGCTGTTTACCGGGTACTCTTGTGGTGCCCCGGTACTTAACTGGTAATTGAGGGGCACCACTCTACCCTGCCTTCGTAATCCATCCTACTTAACAGCTGGTTGTTGGATAGTTTGTGGTGGTCAGGTGGTTAACCAGAAGTATAGTATATCATATATTAATAAAGGAACAAATACTTATATTATATGAGAATAAAAACTAAAAAAAATAAATATACCCCCTCCTCCCCCCTCCTACCTCCCGTCCCCCCTCCTACCTCCCCTCCCCCTTCCTCTCCCCTCCTACCACCGCTCCCCCTTCCTCTCCCCTCCTACTTACCCCCCCTCTTCGCCCCTCCTACCTACCCCATATCCCCCTTCCTCTCCCCTCCTACCTACCCCCCTCCCCTCCTACCTAACCCCCCCCCCTCTCTACCTCCTCTCCTTTTCCCGCCACACAGGTAGGCTCGCGTCACAAGGTATCCCAGGTAAGGTGACCAGGTGGGCGTGAAGGAGTTCCTGTGGGAAGGGGGGGGAGAGGAGAGGGAGAAGGGGGGAGGGGTGTTAGGTGAATGGGAGTAGACCAGGTGAGGCAGGTGGCAGGTGAGGCTCTCCTGGCGGTTCATGTGTGTTATGTGATGTTGTTGTTACCTGAGGGGAAGGGGGGGCGGTGTAGGGGGAGGGGGAGGGGAAGGGGGCGGTGTAGGGGAGGGGGAAGGGGAAGGGGAGAGGGGAAGGGGGAGGTAAGGGGTATATTTAACACGTGCGTGATTGAGTGCTGTCACGGGTGATTATTGTAATAGCGAAAAACCACTACCACCAACCCCCCTCTCTCTCTCTCTCTCTCTCTCTCTCTCTCTCTCTCTCTCTCTCTCTCTCTCTCTCTCTCTCTCTCTTTCTTTGTGTGTGTGTCTATCTGATCTATCTGTCTCTTCCTATATCCCGTCCTGTCTCCCCCCCCCCTCCCTCTCTCACCACCACCTCATCAGTGATAATCAGATTAGTAAAGTTTGGCTGGAACTCAGGTGATTGGCCCCCCTTATAGGTGGTCTGATTGTCACGGGTAGTAAATCAAGAGTTTGATTGAAAGACTGTACACACACACACACACACACCATTTTACTTACACTCTTCATCATCTTGCCAAAAGGACATCTCCTGTCAGTGTATTTAATTAATAAACTATTAGCACTGCCATAACCATCCCCCTACTACCACCACTACCACCACATCTACTGCCACCCTACCACCACCACCGTACTACTACCACCATCACCAACCAAACCATCCCCCTTCCCATCACCACAGTAACTACCACTACTACCGTCACCACAGGCATTGATCTTCCACTCTCTCTCTCTCTCTCTCTCTCTCTCTCTCTCTCTCTCTCTCTCTCTCTCTCTCTCTCTCTCTCTCTCTCTCTCTCTCTCGTTACTATAAATCACTCACACCATGACTAACCTAACCCGGAAATATGAACAATTAATCCCGGTTTATGTAGTGTCCTATTCTTTTTTTTTTCCTATGACACTCGACGCCCTTCCCCTCATTTATTTTCCGCCTCCCCTCACCTCACTGATGGATGTTCTTAGCTGTGTTTAATCAATTGGTGTGTTTTGCGTGTTATGTTTTTCTTTGTTTTTTTGTTTTTTTGAGGGGGGGAGGGGGTGTTTTTGGTCAGTCGGTACACCTGCCTTTACTGACTTGACGAGACGTGTTATACCCAGGTGAGGGATTATGGTGTATGGTGGTGCGTTTATAGAAAGGAATTGATATACACACACACATACACACACAATGGTAGGAGGGCTAACACCTGCCTGGAGTTGGCGTCCCCCTCTCTCCCTCTCTCCCTCCCTCTCTCCCTCTCTCCCTCTCTCCCTCCCTCCCTTCCTCTTTTCTCTATTTATCTCATATCGATCTTTTCAACAGCATCCCTCCCTCCCTCCCTCCCTCCCTCCCTCCCTCCCTCCCTCCTCCTGTGGCCAAGCGTGTGCCTTCTGTTATTGAGATGTTGAGATACAAACGGTACTGTTGGTCTTACTGTTGATGGCGTGGGTCTATACCGTTGATGGCGTGGGTCTTATACCGTTGATGGCGTGGGTCTTATACCGTTGATGGCGTGGGTCTTTACCGTTGATGGCGTGGGTCTTATACCGTTGATGGCGTGGGTCTTATACCGTTGATGGCGTGGGTCTTTACCGTTGATGGCGTGGGTCTATACCGTTGATGGCGTAGGTCTATACCGTTGATGGCGTAGGTCTATACCGTTGATGGCGTGGGTCTATACCGTTGATGGCGTAGGTCTTTACCGTTGATGGAGTGGGTCTATACCGTTGATGGCGTAGGTCTATACCGTTGATGGCGTAGGTCTATACCGTTGATGGCGTAGGTCTATACCGTTGATGGCGTGGGTCGATACCGTTGATGGCGTAGGTCTATACCGTTGATGGCGTAGGTCTATACCGTTGATGGCGTAGGTCTATACCGTTGATGGCGTAGGTCTATGCCGTTGATGGCGTAGGTCTATACCGTTGATGGCGTAGGTCTATTCCCTTTGATGGCGTAGGTCTATACCGTTGATGGCGTAGGTCTATACCGTTGATGGCGTAGGTCTATACCATTGATGGCGTAGGTCTATACCGTTGATGGCGTAGGTCTATACCGTTGATGGCGTAGGTCTATACCGTTGATGGCGTGGGTCTATACCATTGATGGCGTAGGCCTATACCGTTGATGGCGTAGGTCTATACCGTTGATGGCGTGGGTCTATACCGTTGATGGCGTGGGTCTATACCGTTGATGGCGTGGGTCTATACCGTTGATGGCGTAGGTTTTACCGTTGTTTAGAATACACTACATTTACTGGCTTTTTCATCTGTTACATCTATTAACTATGCCTCACTTACCGTTGGCCCTGTTAACGGCACTGAGAGACTGTTTCCTCCTGTTATCTGTTTATTTACATTATTTACGACCTCTTTCATCTCTTATCCTTTCTCTTCCTTTTCTCTCCCCTCCTTTGTCTCCTCCTTTCTCTCTCCCCCCCCCCTTTCTCTTCTCCCCTTTGATCCATTTAAAGGGGTAATTGGCATACAGGTGGTGATTTTTTTTCAAGGGGGCACAGGGTCAGGATTGTCAGGGGGAAGGGGGGAGAAGGGTTACGATTGGGGTGGGGGGGGGTTGAGGGGGTAAGTAGTAAAGGGGGGAAAAGGGAAATTAACACCCTTAGTCCCTCCCTCCCTCCCTTTTAAATATTGGCTGCTTGGTAATGGTATTTGATTAGGGGGGAAATGTTGTGTGTGAGAGAGAGAAAGAGAGAGAGAGAGAGAGAGAGAGAGAGAGAGAGAGAGAGAGAGAGAGAGAGAGAGAGGTTAGCGTTTTCATCTTTTCATTGACGTCATAAAAAAAAATCCATCGAAATTAAACACAAAAAACAGCTAAATGACTAAATATTCAAACACACACACACACACACACACACACGTCATCTAATCTTCTCCCCACACACTGACACTTACCCCGGCAAAAATAGGGGAAGGTGATGGGGTGGAGGGGAGGGGGGGAGGGAGTTTTTTGTGGACTATGGGGGGGGGGGGGGAGGGGGGGGAGGTGACAGGGAACAAAAGTGACTGTTTGAAAAAAATGGTTATGGTGACGAGCTGGTAGGGGGGAGGGGGAGGGGAAGGGAGGAAGGGAGAGGATGGAGGGAGGGAGAGGAAGATGGAGAGAGGGAGAGGGAGAGGGAGGGAGGGAGAGGTGTAGATCCCAGTATTTTATGATATGAGGTACTCGGGAAGACGCGGGGGGAGGCTGTGTCGATAATGTGCCCGGTGGGGAGATGTGTGAGGGTGTGTGGGGGAGTGTGTGTGTGGGGGGGTTATTATAATCCTTCCACCATCCTAATCACCAATTCCTGGCGTCATCCTACTCAATCCTAATCCGTCTAGCAGCAGCATGCCTAAACCACCTAATGAGCTAGTTAATGTGTGACTGGACAGGTGAGAGCCAGGTACTCGTCTCTTGTGGTCTTTGAACCTCAGGTAAACAAAGGAGAAGGGGGGGGGGAAGGGCACCCAATACTGTTGATGTGGTGATGGCACTGAGGTACTACCAACGCCACCACCACTACTACGACTATCACCACCACTACTACGACTATCACCACCACTACCATCACCACCACCACCACCACCACCACCGCTACTACTATCACCACCACTACTACGACTATCACCACCACCACCACCACCACCACCACCACCACCACCACCACCACTACTACTATCACCACCACTACCACCACTACTTTTTTTTTTTTTTTTTTTTTTTTAACGTGACCTCCAGCCTCCCCCAATAGCCACACCTTCGCCACCATTTATTTACCTTAATATTAAATATCCTAATACATAAGAAGCTATCCTATCTGTGTTAAATTAGTTGAGCCGCAGATCCATGCGGCATTCAGTGACTGTAGCCTCATAGTCAATATCTGCAGCACCACTACCACCACTACTACTACTATCACCACCACCACCACCACTACCACCATTATCATCAAAAGCTCATCAGAAGCACACCATCAATAACAGTAGTGTGTGTGTGTGTGTGTGCGTGTGTGTGTGTGTGTGTGGTGACATTAAGCCTAGCAGCCTCGGTACTCTACACGGCGGTAATCACAGTAGGGAGGCACCACCACCACCACCACCACCACCACCACCATCAACAGGAGGATCAAACGGTACAGCATTCAACAGTAGCAACAGAGCCGAGAGCATGAACAGCGGTAGATGGTGCAGCGGTGACAAGAGAAACAGCTGTCAAGAAGGAGCCTCCGTCCCTACCCCCTCACATCCACGAAGGAGAGGTCGTGTGGTGTGTTGGTAGGCGGGGAGGTGAGGGGAGGGGTGGGGAGGGGAGGATGGGGGGTGAGGGGAAGGGAATGAGGGTGAAGGAGGGGTAGTGAGGGGAAATATTGGATGTTGTGGGGGGCGGGGGTTATTGCCTCGTAACCCCTCTGATAATGTTGCTCTCTCTCTCTCTCTCTCTCTCTCTCTCTCTCTCTCTCTCTCTCTCTCTCTCTCTCTCTCTTGCTCTAATTCTCCCCTCTCTCCCCACTCTTGTTATTATCCATCATTTTCTCTCCACACCTTCCTTCCTTCCTTCCTTCCTTCCTTCCTTCCACGATAGGCGACCGTCCCTCCCTCAGCCGGTGGGGGTAGGTGATCTGGTTTCGTTATATTGAATACTGAATGATTGTCTGTTGATTCTGTTAGTAATACGAGAATGTAGGGGCAGGTGTGTGTGTGTGTGTGTGTGTGTGTGTGTGTGTGTGTGTGTGTGTGCGAAGGTCATAAGGGAGGTAGTAGTGGGGAGGAAAGGAAGGGTAGTAGTAGTTTATCACCCCTTATCCCCCTCTTCTCCTTTACCCCCTTTCCCCCTCTCCTCCCTATCTCCCTTTCCCCCTCTCCTACCTTCCTCCTTTCCCTCCTCTCCTCCCTACCTCCCTTTCCCCCTCTCCTCCCTACCTCCCTTTCCCCTCCCTTCCCCCTCCCTTGTAACCTGTACACACGAACTACAAAACCCTTACAGACTCCTAACATGAACAGGACAAGTACAGTACCACGTGTTTATTGGTCGTTGAAGCTGGTGTAATTTCCCCCTTTTATTTCTCTCATTCCCCCTCCCCTTCCCCCTTGCGTGTGTCACTCTTTCCCCCTGCCTGCCTCCCTTCCCCCTTCTTAATGAGTGAGTACTGGGGGGGGGGGGGGGGGGCTGTCGTTGGTGTTATTTACCCTCTCTCTCTCTCTCTCTCTCTCTCTCTCTCTCTCTCTCTCTCACAGCTGTTGATCTGTGTGGGGTATAAGAGCGCTGAACACCAGGCCACTCACAGCTGTCACTCACAGTAGGTCACCTGGCTATCACCAACTGTCACTCACCAGGCCAACATCAGCTGTCACTCACCAGGCCAGTACCAGCTGTCACTCACCAGGCCAACATTAGCTGTCACTCACCAGGCCAACATCAGCTGTCACTCACCAGGCCAACATCAGCTGTCACTCACCAGGCCAACATTAGCTGTCACTCACCAGGCCAACATTAGCTGTCACTCACCAGGCCAACATTAGCTGTCACTCACCAGGCCAACATTAGCTGTCATTCACCAGGCCAGTACCAGCTGTCACTCACCAAGCCAGTACCAGCTGTCGCTCACCAGGCCAGTACCAGCTGTCACTCACCAAGCCAACATCAGCTGTCACTTACCAGGCCAGTACCAGCTGTCACTCACCAAGCCAGTACCAGCTGTCACTCGCCAGGCCAGTACCAGCTGTCACTCACCAAGCCAACACCAGCTGTCACTCACCAGGCCAGAACCAGCTGTCACTCACCAAGCCAACATCAGCTGTCACTTACGAGGCCAGTACCAGCTGTCACTCACCAAACCAGTACCAGCTGTCACTCACCAGGCCAGTACCAGCTGTCACTCACCAAGCCAACACCAGCTGTCACTCACCAGGCCAGAACCAGCTGTACTTAGGGCGTGTGTTTGGTGGCGCGTGTTTGGTGGCGCGTGTTTGGTAGCTCGTGTTTGGTGGCTCGTGTTTGTGGCGCGTGTTTGGTGGCTCGTGTTTGGTGGCTCGTGTTTAGTGGCACGTGTTTGGTGGCTCGTGTTTGGTGGCACGTGTTTGGTGGCTCGTGTTTGGTAGCTCGTGTTTGGTGGCGCGTGTTTGGTGGCGCGTGTTTGGTGGCTCGTGTTTGGTGGCTCGTGTTTGGTGGCTCGTGTTTGGTGGCTCGTGTTTGGTAGCTCGTGTTTGGTAGCTCGTGTTTGGTGGCTCGTGTTTGTGGCGCGTGTTTGGTGGCGCGTGTTTGGTGGCACGGGTTTGGTGGCTCGTGTTTGGTAGCGCGTGTTTGGTGGCGCGTGTTTGGTGGCGTGTGTTTGGTGAAGTCCCTCACTCCCGCTCCCCACAACCCCCATCTGTCACGGGGTTGGTCGGCTATAACACGTATTGATCACACTTGGTGGGCTGTGTGGGAGGGTGAGATGGAACACTGCGTTATTGCCCTTTAATGGCTCGCTCTGCACAACCATTAACATAAACGAGGCTGAAACTTCAACGACCATTGGTGGGATTTACTGTATGTGGACCCAGCACTGCTGCCATGTCACGTAACGGCTGCCATGTCACGTAACGGCTGCCATGTCACGTACGGCTGTCATGTGGTCACGTATGATTATCGTGTCGCTGTTACGTATTGTCTTAAAAGGGTGAAATGCCAATGATAGTTAGTGTTTTAGTTAACAAATTTATTGACAAAGATTGTAGTACAGTTTGCCTATTCTGAGTAATTCAGTCAGGTCTTGACACTGAGAGTGGTATCACTTCTCACTGCCCCGCAGGACAGAGGTTCATACACAAAGGAATACATCATATTCATTAACAGTATATATAGGTCAGAGTCACGTGGGTGATGTCACTGTTCACTGCCATTAGGATTGTGGTTCATATACATTAGGATTCATATTCTAATTGAGCACTAATCAGTGTGGACTAGCTGCAAATTTTGGATTAATAGCAAGAATGTCCTCAAGCACCCTGGATTAAATGTAATAATTACTAAGTTCTTGATACAATAAGTCAGGTGGCCTGAAGTGTTTGACAGTGTCACATTCAATAATAGAGTGTTCAAGTGTATGCTTTAAAGGTTTATCACAAAGTTTACATGCTGAGTGTTCCGGTATGGGTACAGTGTTACTAACCTGCCAGATGTGTCTGTATCCTAGCCTAATTCTGGCCACGACTACATCACATTGTCTGGTTCTGTCCTTATGCTGGCCATACCGGTACCTCTCGTCACAAAATTTGTCGTATTTACTAATGCTACAACTGCCAGGTCTCTCCTCATCTCTTCTAGATCAGAGTTCATGATTCTGACTTGAATGTTTTTTGGTGTGCAAATGAGAGAGAGAGAGAGAGAGAGAGAGAGAGAGAGAGAGAGAGAGAGAGAGAGAGAGAGAGTGTGTGTGTCATGGCAGATCAGGGATACGTGTATCTGTGTCCTCTCAGCTGCTTATATGTATCACGTGTCCTGTCTGACTGTTTAGTATACGTATGTATAGACTAACTAATACTGGACTCTCAATAGCTAATACTTGAATCACTACCTAATACTTGAGTTACTACCTAATACTTGAGTCACTGCCTAATACTTGACTCAATAGCTAATACTTGAGTCACTGCCTAATAAGTGACACAATAGCTAATACTTGAGTCACTGCCTAATACTCGACTCGAGGTTTATTCTAGGTCGAGGACGAAGATGGAGAGGAATGTGGAGTGGTGGCTGATGGAGACGGATGAGAGATCACGTCAAGAGATTTTTGGACACTGCAATTTATTTCACTTGAATGAACTCCCGAACGTTGACCTAATTAACCTAACCTAACCTGACCTTCACCTGACCCTTCCAATATATGAATGCACGGAGAGAGAGAGAGAGAGAGAGAGAGAGAGAGAGTCCGGCTTGACCTGATAAAATTTCAATAGTCACCACTCTCCTCCTTGTGTGATGCCCTGACGTCACTAGAGGCCCTGCGTGACGCACTACCACCCCCTTCAAGGCGTCGCTCTCTCTCTCTCGTCTTAAGTGACTAAGTGCATCGTCGTCTGGCCAGTCATCGTCTCCATCGTTTGGCTAATCATCGTCATCATCATCATCGTTGTCGTCTGGCTAGTTATCGTTATCGTCATCATCGTCTGGCCAGTCATCATCATCATCATCGTCTGGCCAGTCATCATCATCGTCTGGCCAGTTATCATCATCGTCATCATCGTCTGGCCAGTTATCATCATCGTCATCATCGTCTGGCCAGTTATCATCATCGTCATCGTTTGGGGAGTTGTGTTATCTTTTGCATTGTCAGTTTAATAAGATAATGACAGATTAGTGACGTGTTGTTTAGCCAATCAGATCGTCTTCTCCTTTGTGTGTCTTATCCAATTATCGTCGTTTGTTGTGTTATTCATCCAATCAACATCATTTGGTGGCGTGTCTTAACCAATCATCATCGTCGTTTGGTGGCGGCGACTGTCGTGTCTTAGCCAATCATTGTCGTTTGGTGGCGTGTCTTGACCAATCATCGTTACCATACACGTCCTTGAGAATACTAGATACCAGGGGGAAGTGGGGAAGGACAGGACCAGGGGGGGGGGGGGGAGGGGTTAGGCCAAGGAGGAAGGGGGCAGAGGAAGGGGGCAGGGGGAGGCAGCATCAGGGTGAGAAAGAAGGTGGAAGGGGGAAGATTAATAGTATTTATGTAAGACAAGTTAGCTCTTGGGATAAGCTCTTGAGCCTCACTGAGTCTTAAGAGGCTTTATGATCCCTTTCTTCGGCCTCATATTAACACCGTCCCATTCTCAGACTCTCGTAAGGCAAAATTCTCTCGTATCTGGAGTTGTGGGATTTTCTTAAGACAAACATATCCTCGTAATTTGAGATAAAAACTTATTTAACTTCTCGTTCTGTTATGTCATTAAACTCTTATAGATAATGGTTTACAAGTTCATAGTGAATATCTTAAAGGAAGATGATGACATATATCGTGTTTATATGACGCTTATTTATAACCAGGAGCGTCAGATCAGGGTCAAGTAGTCAAGGCTTACGTGGGTTATGACACTCAGAATTCAAGGAAAACTGCTCCCTTGTTATATAATCTACTTCATTCTGGAGAGAGTTTGTAAAAAGGAAAATTGTCTTAATAAAATAACGTGTTTATATAATTTAAAAATCAGTGGTTTAAAAGGAGATATATTTAATAATTTACTTGCAACATTACCTTGAGAGTTGACCCTCCCTGAAACGGGTCACCACCTTCCACAATCGTCGTGGTGATGTCTCAGTCGGGGAAGATTTCTGGTTCTCGCCCGGACCAGCCGGGGCCAGGGGTCCCTGGTCACTAGTACAACCTCGAGACTCTTGTACAGTAATGTTAAACGTCTTCCGTTTTGGAGCTATGGTTGGAATAGACAGACAGAGGCGTTCTTGTTGTACATAAATTTTATAGTCCACTCCAGCATATACCGTAAAATACAATTCAATTCAATTCAATTCTATGCCAGCACTTCAGATCTCCTTGAGGAGAACTATGAACACTGAATTGACTAAGTCAGGACCTGGATATTATCTAATAAACTGACCTTAAACCTCGAAAAATCCCACTACATGATCTTTCACAGAAGGAAAACTTGCTTCCATATTTGGACCCCCTGTACCTTGGTAATACAGTCCTCAAACGTGAAAAAAATGCTAAATTCCTTGGAGTTATTGTTGATGGTAAACTAAACTGGAGAAACGACATACGTGTACAAGCCACAGAGAGTAAAGTCAATAAACAGTGCCGTGTCCTGTATCACACTCGTCAGTCACTCTATCACACTCGTCAGTCACTCTCACAGCACTGAAAGACATCTATTATGATCTTGTTTACCAACACTCCATACGCTGTCACACACTATGGGGGCCTCTGGCTCCACAAAAACACAACCCCTGATCATTGCACAGAAGAGAGTTGTGCGGATAATGATCTCATTGAAAAAAACTGATCACACTAATGAACAATTTGCTAAACTGGAAATGTTAAAATTCGAGGATATTAACATTTGCTGCTGTGTCCTATTTGCTTATAAATCTGTCTCACTTGATTGACAATAATTATTTCCAGTTCCGGAATAATCAGCGATACAACTTAAGGCACCCAGAGCCACTAAGACCACCCCCCCCCCCCCCCCATGTACTCCTCTCAGTCCCAGACCTCCATAAAATATCAAGGACAGACAGCCGGTCGTCCGTAGAGTTAGCTTGTTTTATTATGTGTGTTCGTACTTACTGCTGAAGTCTTATAGAAGAGAGGCCATGTTCGTGTCTCTCAGTGTTATGTAATGGTTAAAGAGACCCTGACTAGTTGGTGGTGAATGGTGGAGCTTGTTGGCAGTTTTGAGGTGAAGGGCACGACTCTCATCTGTTTAAATTGGTGTTGTTACCGTCAGAGGGTGTGGGTGGGTGTGGGTGAGTGTGGAAGGGTGTTGGGTGGTACGTGTGGGAGGATGCAGGTGGGTGGCGGAGGGTGTAGATGAGTGTGGGAGATTGTGGGTGAGTGTGGGAGGGTGTTTGATGGTGTGGGTAGTGTTAGGAGACTGTGATGATGATAATAATAATAATAATAATAATAATAATACGGTATTCCTAATTTTAACATCAGTAAATAACAACAACAACAAACCACAACAACAACAACAATAACAATAATAACAACAACAACAACAACAACAAACAACAACAACAATAAGCAACAACAACATTAAAATAACGCTAATTATAATCATGTACCTGTTAATTGGATCAAAAATAAGAACACAAAACAAATATAGTTAATAACGACACTAATTGGTAAAATGTTATATATCTCTTGGGTTAAATATGTCTGAATGATTATGGGAAACGAGCGAAACTAATTGGGAAATGGGAAACGAGATAAATTAATTGGGAAATGGGAAACGAGTTAAATTAATTGGGAAATGGGACACGAGCTAAACTAATTGGGAAATGGGGAACGAGCAAAACTAATTGGGAAATGGGGAACGAGCGAAACTAATTGGGAAATGGGGAACGAGCTAAATTAATTGGGAAATGGGGAACGAGCTAAATTAATTGGGAAATGGGAAACGAGCGAAACTAATTGGGAAATAATCTCTTATGAAAGATTGTGTTTACTAAGGGATAAATTGGCTGGTCGCTATTTATTATGTATGTGATGAAGGCGACCAATATCCTGTCGTAATTGTTGGTGCTTGTGGAGGTTGGGGGGGGGGTGAGGGGAGGGAGGGGAGGTTGGGGAGGAGGAGGTTGGGGGTGGGGTGTGGGGAGGGGAGGGGATTTTGGGTGTGAAAGTAGAGAGGAAAGCTGGTGAGGGGACGTAGAGAGGAAAGGAGGGGGCGAGAGCGTGAGGGGGGATGGGGGGGTGAGAGGGGAAACGTACCATTATGAAACAGATGCAATAGCCTGGGGTGACTGGGTACAGGGCGTGGGTGTACGGCGTGGGTGAGGGAGAGCGTGGGTGAGGGAGGTCAGGGAGGCGTGGGCTGTGGGAAGGTGGGAGGGACGGTGTGAGTGAGGGAGGGATTTGGAGTGGGTGAGGGAGGGAAGGAGGGAGGGAAAAGTTGCGTGGGTTGGAGGGAAGAATGGCATGGATGAGGGGAGGAGGGAGGGAGAGAGTGAGGGAGGGCTGGAGTGAGGGAGGGCTGGAAAGAAGAGTTTCACACACACACACACAGTATAATTTTGTTGACTCCAGTTAGGGAAGGAGGAAGGCCTTAACAAAGAAGAAGGAGGGGGGAGGGAGGGAGGGAGGGAAGGAACAGTAGAGAGATGGTGAGGGAGATAGTTGGGTGGGTTGAGGGGAGAAGAGAGGGATGGGGAGAGGGGAGAAGAGAAGGGTGATAGTGGGGAAGGAAGCACAGTGTAGAGTTTCATCGTCACCCCAGCTGTGTTAATATCTGCATTGCGTCCCCATACTCAAGGGGTTAAGTCATCGTACTCAAGGGGTTAAGTCATCGTACTCAAGGGTTAAGTCATCGTACTCAAGGGGTTAAGTCATCGTACTCAAGGGGTTAAGTCATCGTACTCAAGGGGTTAAGTCATCGTACTCAAGGGGTTAAGTCATCGTACTCAAGGTGTCAAGTCATTGTACTCAAGGGTTAAGTCATCGTACTCAAGGATTAAGTCATCGTACTCAAGGGGTTAAGTCATCGTACTCAAGGGGTTAAGTCATCGTACTCAAGGGCTAAGTCATCAAACACGAGGGTAGTGGTTGTTGTGTTTATGTTCACCGTGTGTGTGTGTGTGTGTGTGTGTGTGTGTGTGTGTAATAATAATAATAAGTGGTTTATTAATAGAGTTGCAGCCGGTGGCTGAAAATATACAGACTTACATTTCATTTAGACATAATGATATAATATGCATTGAATACATTTACAGGGCTGTACAGTACATAAATCAGGAGTTGTTTATTATTTCAACAATAGATGGGATGTTGCTGTTCTTATATCTATCGGTGCGGGCTCTTATGGGCTGAATTTTGTTGTAGTGGCGGACTGCGCGAATTGGGTGGGGGGCTGCAGGAGGTGGCGATGGCGAGGGTGGTGCATTAGTTGGCTGCCAAACCTTTCCAGTGCTTGGTGGTGGAGGTCACTGAGGGATGGCATTTCCAGGGTGGAGAGAGCGTTGGTGTAGCTGGAGTATTCTGCGCCGAGCATGATTCTGCAGGCCCTTTTCTGTACCTTCTCTAGCTGACGTTGTTGGGTAGAGTTGAGAGAAGACGACCAGGCTGGTGACGCATACGTTAGTTTGGGGAGAATAAAGGCGTTGTAGATGGTCCTCAGCTCTGGCGTGGGTGTCCCAAGTGACCTAAGTCTTCGTAGCATGTAGAGACGGTACGAGGCTGCCTTGACTGTGTTATTCACATGGTCCTTCCGGTCAAGTATGTTGTCTATAGTTACACCCAGGAGTTTGGCAGACCGCACCAGCTGGAGAGGATGGGCACCCACTGTGACTGCTAGGGCTTGCACTGGAGTGGTGGCGGTATTGATGTGTATGACTACGGTTTTGGTGTGGTTGATGGTGACCTTGTTCTCCGTAGTCCATGCCTGTAGCCTGTCCAGGGTGCCTTGTAGCGATGAGTAGTCTGGTGCGGTGTTGTCCACTGAAACCCCTACAGTGCAGTCATCCACGTACTTCCACCTGTGTGTGTGTGTGTGTGTGTGTGTGTGTGTGTGTGTGTGTGTGTGTGTGTGTGTGTCCTACTGTGCCAGCATCATCACCCTCCCCCACTCTCTCTCCCACTCCTTCTCTCCCTCCCTCCTTCCTTCTCTCTCCCTCTCTCTCTCTCTCTCTCTAACCCAACCTTCCCTAACCCTAACTTTACCTAACCTAATCTCTAACCTCCAAATGGCTAGACGATTACACCCCCTCCCCCTCCACCCCTGAGTCGACAAGCTATCTGTGTTACCTAATTTGTTTACTCTGGGAGGACGAGGCCAGGCCATCTGTGTGTAATGTAACACACACACACACACACACACACACTGAGCAGGCAGGTCAGTTGGGTCCCAGATGGTTGTTGCAGGGTTATCGGGTTTCAGGTTAGGTTAGATTAGGTCAGGTTAGGTCAGGTCAGGTCAGGTTAGGTTAGGTTAGGTCAGGTCATGTCAGGTCAGGTTAGGTTAGGTCAGGTCAGGTTAGGTTATAATATCACCAGGTCGTAGTATTAATGTTGTGTGTTTCAGGTAGTAACTAAGTGTGTCCAGATATTAACCAGTTTAATACATGTCAGGAGAGTGTATAAGATGTATGGTATAATGAGGGTGTGACGTGGTGATGAATAACAGAGGAATAACGTGATGATTAAGTAACAGGGGAAGAAACGAGTAAGATATTAATGCAAGTAATAATTGACCTAATATACAAGGCAGTTAACGTGTTTTGTCTTTTACTGGTAAGGAAGCTAATACGAACTGACCCCCTAGCGATCAGCTGTTTTGTATTTACATTATGATACAAGTTTAGCGGATCAGCTGTTTTGTATTTACATTATGATACAAGTTTAGCGGATCAGCTGTTCTGTGTTTACATTATGATACATGTTTAGCGGATCAGATGTTTTGTGTTTACATTATGATACAAGACGTCAATTTTAGTGATTCAGCTGTTTTGTGTTTACATTATGAGAAACACACAACGTTTAACATATATACAGTATATTCGTCACTGAAAAATGTCAACACCTAATAATCCAACAGGTATATATTTTAATTAACCTGGTTCGTTCACTATTAAACCACACCTGTATTATGTTATGTTATGTTAGGTTGGGTGAGGTGAGGTGAGGTGAGGTGAGGTGAGAGTCAAGTATTGCCTTTGTGCTGCTACCGAGTTATGATGTGATGCTGGGGTAAAGGACACGACCCGGATGTTGTGGGATTATGTCAGGGTTTCATCGTAGATTTATTTATTTATTTCGAGCTTGTGTGTGTGTGTACATCAGCTATCTGTCTGTCTGTCTGTCTATCTATCTATCTGTCTGTCTGTCTATGTCTGTCTCTCTGTCTCACGGTAAACCCTACACAGAAAGTCACTCGTTTGATCAGGAGAATATCGCAGTAGGAAGAGGAGGAGGAGGAAGTTGATGATGATTTGAAGAGTAGGAGGAAGAGGAGAAGGAAGGGGAGAAGGAGAATAATGATGATGATGAGAAGAAGAGGAGGAAGGAGTAAGAGGAAGAGCAGGAGGAGGAAAAAGTAGGAAGAAGGAGGATGAAGAGGAGGCGATTGATGATGATTTGAAGGAGGATGAAGAGGAGGAAGGGAGGAAGGAGGATGAAGAGGAGAAGGAAGGGAGGAAGGAGAATAATGATGATGATAAGAAGAAGAGGAGGGAGGAAAATAGGAAGAAGGAGGAGGAGGAAGAAGGAAGACACACGAGCGGCCTCTATACAAGACTTGTGTACAAACTTGGACTCACATCTTAGACAAGGAGGAGCTAGACGGGTTAAGTTTATATTAATGGCAGGAGTTGGCTGGTCACTCCCATGCCCACCCTGGGGGAGGAGGAGGAGGGGACGGAAGAGGAGGAGAGGACGAGGAGCAGGAGGAAGAAGAGGGCGATGACTAGACCTATTGATGACGAGGGTTCTTAGCTGAGGACGATGAGGAAAAGGAAAGGAAGGACGAGGAGGAGGAGGAAGGAATGGGAAGAGGAGGAGGACAAAATAGAATAGGCGAGGAAGGAAGAGGACGAGGAGGAGGACGACGATGACGATTGGGAGGAAGAAGAAGAGGAGGAGAAGGGTTTTTAGCTGAGGACGAGGAGGGATTCTGACCACTACGGCGAGGACCTTCGCGGTTGGTGACGAATTGTTGTGGGGCGGAAGATTTGTGAGGGGGAGAGAGGGTGATGGGTGGCGGGTGAGGGAGGGTGGGTGAAGGGGTTAGGGAGGGAGGGTGAAGTGGTTAGGGAGGGAGGGTGAAGGGGTGAGGGAGGGAGGGAATGATGGAGACGGGTGGCGGGTGAGGGAGGGTGGGTGAAGGGGTGAGGGAGGGAGGGAATGATGGAGGCGGGTGAGGGAGGGTGGGTGAAGGGGTGAGGGAGGGAGGGAGACGGGTGGCGGGTGAGGTAGGGTGGGTGAAGGGGTGAGGGAGGGAGGGAGTGATGGAGATGGGTGGCGGGTGAGGGGGGAGGGTGGCGGGTCATGCACGGTACACAAGGGTATCAGCCCTGAGAGGGAATTAGGCTACAACATAACAGGTTCTAGGTGCACCTGTCCTCACCTGGTGCACCTGTCCTTGCCTGGAGCAGTTGTCCTCACCTGGTGCACCTGTCCTCACCTGGAGCACCTGTCCTCACCTGGAGCACCTGTTCTCACCTGGTGCACCTGTCCTCACCTGGTGCACCTGTCCTCACCTGGTGCACCTGTCCTTGCCTGGAGCAGTTGTCCTCACCTGGTGCACCTGTCCTCACCTGGAGCACCTGTCCTCACCTGGAGCACCTGTTCTCACCTGGTGCACCTGCCCTCACCTGGTGCACCTGTCCTCACCTGGTGCACCTGTCCTCACCTGGTGCACCTGTCCTTACCTGGAGCACCTGTCCTCACCTGGTGCACCTGTCCTTACCTGGAGCACCTGTCCTCACCTGTGTACCTGCCAAGCTTAAGAATATGTCAGCCCCCCCCCCCCCCTCAGTAGAGACGAGAGAGAGCGACTTTAACTGACAGTCATCCTTGAGTTGAGAAAGAAAGATGGTGGACAAAATGGATCGGAGGGGCGCCAAGACTGTATCACACCTGAGGGAGGTAATGATGTACTGTACTGTACCTGTGGTGATCACACACACACGTCAAGGTCATCAAGGAAGCAGGAAGCGTGTCTACTTGTCCTCACTAGACACACACACTCTCTCTCTCTCTCTCTCTCTCTCTCTCTCTCTCTCTCTCTCTCTCTCTCTCTCTCTCTCTTTTATTCATTGTTCTTTACTGTTCTTTTTTATTATTTTACTTTTTATTATCTTCTCTATGCCAAGGTCAGGTCAGGTCAGGTCAGGGTAAGTGGAGGAGGAAGTGGAGTATGATATTTTATTATTGTTCCACGCCAATTATCGCACTAGTTGAGGTGAGGTAAAGGCAAGGTCATTGTAGCTAGATTGGGTAAAGTTGAAAAATGTTTGTGTGTGTGTCATGATGATGATAATAATAAAATAATAATAATAATAATAATAATAATAATAATAATAATAATAATAAACGGTTTATTAATAGAGTTGCAGCCGGTGGCTGAAAATATACAATGTGTGTGTGTGTGTGTTTACAACCTATGTGTGCGTGTGCATATGTACAGCCTATGTGTATGTATGTTTATGTGCGTGTGTATGTATGTGAAGCAGGAAGCTGACCTTGGGAGACCGACAACAGGAAGGTGATGATGTACCTGTCATGAGGCGACACCTGTTTTAGTGTGGCACCAGGTGTACAGTGGCACCCCGGTATAGTGGCACCCCGTAAAATGGCATCCCATACAGTGGCAGGTGTTGTATGGTAGGCACCTGGCTGGCGTAGTGCCTCACCTGCTCAAAGGTATAATAGTAATTAAGTAATAAGCTCAGGTGTAGTAATTAAGTAATGTATTAAGTAATGGTGTAGTTAATCAGTTAAGTGAGAAGACATGTTGTTTAAAGGGTTAACAATGTGGTTTGGTAGTGTGTAAGTAATCAAGTAATCTGTGTGAGTGTTTGTGTGTGTGAGGGGTGACGTGGGGGAGAGTGACGTGGGGTGGTGGGGAGGGTGACGTGAGGTGGTGGGGGAGAGGGAGGGTGGGGTGGTGGGGGAGAGTGACGTGAGGTGGTGGGGGGGGGGTGGGGGGGTAGAGTGACGTGAGGTGGTGGGGGAGAGGGAGGGTGGGGTGGGGGGGAGGGGGGTGGGTGGGGGGAGAGGGAGGGTGGGGTGGTGGGGGAGAGTGACGTGAGGTGGTGGGGGAGAGGGAGGGTGGGGTGGTGGGGGAGAGTGACGTGAGGTGGTGGGGGAGAGGGAGGGTAGGGTGGTGGGGGAGAGTGACGTGAGGTGGTGGGGGAGAGGGAGGGTGGGGTGGTGGGGGAGAGTGACTTGAGGTGGTGGGGGAGAGGGAGGGTGGGGTGGTGGGGGAGAGTGACGTGAGGTGGTGGGGGAGAGGGAGGGTGGGGTGGTGGGGGAGAGGGAGGGTGGGGTGGTGGGGGAGAGTGACGTGAGGTGGTGGGGGAGAGGGAGGGTGGGGTGGTGGGGGAGAGTGACGTGAGGTGATGGGGGATAGGGAGGGTGGGGTGGTGGGGGAGAGTGAAGTAGGGTGGTGGGGGAGAGTGACGTGAGGTGGTGGGGGAGAGGGAGGGTGGGGTGGTGGGGGAGAGTGACGTGAGGTGGTGGGGGAGAGGGAGGGTGGGGTGGTGGGGGAGAGTTTAGCAGTATTTTGGGGTGTTTAATGTCTCCCCAAATGCCGTCGATTAGAGACCTGTGTGTGTTGGTGGTGTTCCCTTGATGAGAAAGTCTCTCTCTCTCTCTCTCTCTCTCTCTCTCTCTCTCTCTCTCTCTCTCTCTCTCTCTCTCTCTCTACTTTGTCTCCCTCATCCTCTTTCCTACTCCCTTCTCCTAACCTTACCTTACCTTACCTTACCTGAGAGTGATAAATGTATTTCTAATTACCAGCTGATGGGGTTTACCTGAGCAGTTGATGTTGGCACTTACTTAAACACAGACTTCCAATTTTGACTGAAGGCTGTTGGCAAATTTTTAAAGATTGTTGGCAGATTTTTAAAGACTGTTGGTCGATTTTTAAGGCTGTTGACAGATTTATTTAGACTGTTGGCAGATTTTTAAAGACTGTTGGCAGATTTATAAAGTTTTTTCACTCCGTCTGCTACATTAACCCTGACCTGACCTGACCTCGGTAAAGTTCCGATAAGATTACAACAGGAGGCTTATGACATGTTGGTCTATTCAGGAGGAGGGGGGTGGGAGGTCATGTTAGTCCATCAGTGGGGGGAGGGGGGAGAGGGGAGGGGAGAAGATGCTATACAGACAGACGGTCACTCGCCTCCCCCTCCTCCTCCTCCTCTTCCTCTTCTTCCTCCCTTTCCTCCCCCTCCTTCTCCAACTGACCATTTTTAGCAGGCTTCCTAGGTGATGCAAGAACTGCCACCCCTTACCTGCTGGGGGTGGGGGAGGGGGGAGGGGGGGTAGAGGGAGAGGGGGTTATTAGGTGGCTAGTGACCATCCCACACAAAGCAAGGTCATCGGTGGCCTGGCCTGGGGAGGGGCAGAAGATATCTTGACCCATCTGTACTGTGTGTGTGTGTGTGACCATCTTGTCTTATCCTCTCTCTCTCTCTCTCTCTCTCTCTCTCTCTCTCTCTCTCTCTCTCTCTCTCTCTCTCTCTCTCGGTTAAGTATTTGGTGACGTAAGGGGAGAGGAGGAGAAGGAAGAGGGAGGAAGAAGGGGAGGATGAGGAAAAAAGGGGAGGAAGAAGGTTAGGAAAAAAGATGTGGAAGAGGTGCAGGATGAAGGAGTGGAAGAAGAAGGAGGAGGGAGGAAGGGAGGAGAGGAAGAGGTCACTGCTCCTGTACTCTATGTGATAAAATAGCCTTATGCAAGATGGGCGCAACACCTGTCATCTTGCTTGTTGGTATTGCACAGTGACCTTGCATAAACACGGGGGTGTGGGTGGGTGGGTCATTGTCACCAGCCAGTGCAACCACCCCCACCTGTACTGTCCTGTAGGGTGAACGTACTGTACTCTATACCAGGGCATGGATCAAGCCAGCCCCCTGCACGTAGTCACTCCCACATCACCAAAATAGTCACCTCCAAATTGTACGAAATTCGGTTAATATATATATATATATATATATATATATATATATATATATATATATATATATATATATATATATATATATTATATATATATATATTATATATATATATGAATGGATAACCCAGGAAAGAAGAAAACACGAAGTTCCCAAGCGCTTTCGTGTAATTCACATCTTCAGGGGTGGATCAAAACGTAACATAAAATATGCCTACACAGATTCCAACCACCAAAATGTTAAACGTTGACAAATTTCCATCAACCATGTTTTAATTAACTCGTAATGAGAAGGTAAGGTAAGGTGACTTTATCGTTTGGCCTCATTACACTCTGTTAAGTAGAGTAATGGATAGGTGAGCTACAGGTGAGACACAGGTGAGCCACAGGTGAGCTTCAGGTGAGACACAAGTGAGCCACAGGTGAGCTACAGGTGAGACACAAGTGAGCCACAGGTGAGCCACAGGTGAGACACAGGTGAGACACAAGTGAGCCACAGGTGAGACACAGGTGAGACACAAGTGAGCCACAGGTGAGACACAGGTGAGACACGAGTGAGCCACAGGTGAGACACAGGTGAGACTATATTATGATGGAGGTATGATGGTCACACCTTAATTACACCTGACCTTCCTGACACCTGTAATTTTGGATGCTCATTAGGAGAATTCTTACCCTGCACTCATACACACACACACAAGACTCAACTGGTCGTGAGAGGGGAGGAGAGATGGTATAGGGGTAGGAGAGAGGGAGGAGGGAAGGGGAGAGGGGGGAGGGGAAGGTGAGGGGGAGGGGAGTGGAGGGGGGAGTTGCGTCTCCATCACCACGGGTCAGTAACATGTTATCTGTCATTGCTTGTGGATCCCTCTTCCTCTTGCACCTTATCTCTCCTCCCTCCCCCCCTCCCCTCCCTGCTCTCCTCTCCTCCCTCCCCTCCCCTCCCCTCCTCTTCGTTCCCTCCCCCCTCCCTTTTGTTACACCCCCCCCCTTCACCTGATAGTGTTACAGCCGTCTTTGTTCTGTAACTCCTGTCAGGGTGATTGACCTGACCCGACCTGTCACTCTCTCTCTCTCCTCCTCGTCCTCCTCCGTTTCCTCTTCCTCATATTCTTGAAGTAGTTGACTCGTGTCTTTCTTCCTCCTCCTCCTCCTCTTTGTTTTGGAAGGATAAAGAAGTTTAAAGTTTATTGACAAAAGATATTCTTTGTCACCTTCCGGCTGACACGTACAGATCTGAGAGAGAGAGAGAGAGAGAGAGAGAGAGAGAGAGAGAGAGAGAGAGAGAGAAGCTGTGTGCACCTGTGTTGTGGTACGACATTTGAAAGACGGGTCCCTCTCTTCTCACTATAGCTAGGTTGGGTCTGATGGCCAACATGGCGTCGTATTCGCACTTAGACTTTACCTTATATTCTCCATGCATGACTTTGTTTTGATTCTGTTTACGAGATGAAATTTACGATTTTCAAGGGATTCGAACCCACAGGTGCACCCTCCCTCTTCCACGCCCATACCTCTATATCCCACGCCCCCACACACACATTCACCCTCACGTCTACACCCACACACACACACACACACCCTCACGCACACACACACACACACACACCCTCACGCACACCCCCACACCTCCTACCAAGAAGCTCTACAGGTGAGGACAGGTGATTAGCAGGTGAAGACAGGTATACGAGGTAATTAGTGGAGGGGATGGTGTGTGTGTGTGTGTGTGGTGTGTGTGTCACGGGTTTGTTGCTAGTTGGACAGTTTTCGTTTTCTTATTGTTCCTTGAGCTGTTACTCGGCAAAAGAGAGACTCGATAAATATAGGGACTACTTTGTGCTTCCTGCTTATCTGGTGCTTCATGCAAACCTGAGGCGTCTTATCTGGTGCTTCCTGCAAACCTGAGGCCTCTTACCTGGTGCTTCCTGCTTACCTTGGGCACCTAACCTGGTGCTTCCTGCAAACCTGAGGCGTCTTATCTGGTGCTTCCTGCAAACCTGAGGCGTCTTATCTGGTGCTTCCTGCAAACCTGAGGCCTCTTACCTGGTGCTTCCTGCAAACCTGAGGCCTCTTACCTGGTGCTTCCTGCAAACCTGAGGCCTCTTACCTGGTGCTTCCTGCAAACCTGAGGCCTCTTACCTGGTGCTTCCTGCAAACCTGAGGCCTCTTACCTGGTGCTTCCTGCAAACCTGAGGCCTCTACTGTGCTCTGCAACTGAGCCTCTTACCTGTGTTCACAACCTGAGGCCCTTACCTGGTGCTTCTGCAACCTGAGGCCTCTTACTGGTGCTTCCTTCAAACCTGAGGCCTCTTACCTGGTGCTTCCTACAAACCTGAGGCCTCTACTGGTGCTTCTACAAACCTGAGGCCTCTTACCTGGTGCTTCCTGCAAACCTGAGGCCTCTTACCTGGTGCTTCCTGCAAACCTGAGGCCTCTTACCTGGTGCTTCCTGCAAACCTGAGGCCTCTTACCTGGTGCTTCCTACAAACCTGAGGCCTCTTACCTGGTGCTTCCTGCAAACCTGAGGCCTCTTACCTGGTGCTTCCTACAAACCTGAGGCCTCTTACCTGGTGCTTCCTACAAACCTGAGGCCTCTTATCTGGTGCTTCCTACAAACCTGAGGCCTCTTACCTGGTGCTTCCTGCAAACCTGAGGCCTCTTACCTGGTGCTTCCTACAAACCTGAGGCCTCTTACCTGGTGCTCCCTGCAAACCTGAGGCCTCTTACCTGGTGCTTCCTACAAACCTGAGGCCTCTTACCTGGTGCTTCCTGCAAACCTGGGGCCTCTTACCTGGTGCTCGCTGCCTACCTGGTGCTTCCTGCAAACCTGAGGCCTCTTTCCTGGTGCTTCCTACAAACCTGAGGCCTCTTACCTGGTGCTTCCTGCCTACCTGGTGCTCGCTGCTTACCTGGTGCTTCCTAGTTACCTGTTAGGGGGCTCCAGGTTGTACATTAGCTCGAGGGGATCCCAATCACCTGTTGTCGTGAGGCCTTGAAGGTGAGAGTTACACACACACACACACACACACCCACACACACACACACACACACACACACACAGGTAGGTTGAGGTGATGTGACTTACCTGTTATCTTGGGAGTGATTATTAGGTATTTTCGTGTTGGTTGTTACCTGTAGTTGGATGAATGGAAGGAAAAGAGATGGATGATTGGAGGGAAAGAAGGAAGGAAGGAAGGAAGGAAGGAAGGTATGTCAAGGAAGGGAGAAAGGAAGACGTCACGGATATAAGGAAAGAAGGAAGGAGAGAATGTTAAGGAAGGAAAGGAGAGAAGGAAACCATATTAAGGAATGAAAGAAGGAAAATATGTCAAGGATGGAAGGAAGGAATGAAGGAAGAAAGGAAAGCATATCAAGGATGGAAGGAAGTGGGAAGGTAAGGACCATAAATAATGCCAGTAACCTTCCCGGCGTGTGTGTGTGTGTGTGTGTGTGCGTGTCTGGGGGAGACGGCGTAGACCTTGGTGTAATGCAGTTCCGGATGCACGAGAGAGAGAGAGAGAGAGAGAGAGAGAGAGAGAGAGAGAGAGAGAGAGAGAGAGGCGAAGAAGATGAAGAAGAAACTAGAGAGAAAAAATAAGAAAATATAAATAAAAGAACGAAAAGAATAATAAACAGAAAAATCAGAAGAAATTGAAAAGAACTCAAGAAAATCGATAAATTAGAGCAATACTTGAGGAATTATTAGGTGTGGGGCAGAACAAGACGGTGATAGTAGTGTGTGTTGTGTGATGTGATCCCCTGACTACCAGCCAGGTCGTGTGCGTCATGGGCACTTATCACGCAAGAAGGATGTGTGTGTGTGTGTGTGTGTGTGTGCGCATTTTGAGGTGATTGGTAATGGTGCCACAGAGGATCGCACACCACCACCACCGTACACCACACACACACACACACCACCACACACACACCATACACACACACACCACCTGAGCGGGAGGAGGGGTTAAATATAACCTGTGAGCCAACTGCATATGTCACGGTAAACCAGCTGGTGCCGCTTTCACTCGTTATCCCTGGCGAGTGAGTGAGTGAGTGAGCGAGTGAGTTAGGTAGTCAGTTAAATACCCTAAATGACAAGGTTGGATTACAGTTTTGTGTAGGATAGGTTAGGTTAGGCACAGGGTAGGTTAGGTTAGGTTAGGCACAGGCTAGGTTAGGTTAGGTTAGGTACAGGCTAGGTTAGGTTAGGTTAGGCACAGGCTAGGTTAGGTTAGGTTAGGCACAGGCTAGGTTAGGTTAGGTTAGGTTAGGTTAGGCACAGGCTAGGTTAGGTTAGGTTAGGCACAGGCTAGGTTAGGTTAGGTTAGGTTAGGTTAGGTTAGGCACAGGGTAGATTAGGTTAGGTTAGGTTAGGCACAGGGTAGGTTAGGTTAGGTTAGGCACAGGTTAGGTTAGGTTAGGTTAGGTTAGGCACAGGCTAGGTTAGGTTAGGTTAGGTTAGGCACAGGGTAGGTTAGGTTAGGCACAGGTTAGGTTAGGCGCAGGTTAGGGTGGGCAGGTAATGTATGGCCGCACGCCCTGTCTACCTCACTACCTTGGCTGACTCTGTATTGGTCAATTAGCATAATGATATTGGTGTCCCTTCCTTCCCTTCCCTCAGCTATCCTCCTCTCTCTTCTTCCTCTTTATTCCTTCCTTACATCCCTTCCTCTTCCTCTAGTGTCCCTTTCCTTCCTTCCTACATCCCTTTCTCCCTCCCTGTATCCCTTCCTACCCACCTTCCCTTCCTCTCTATGTCCATTCCACTTCTCTTTCTCCCTCTCTACCCCTATCATTCCCTTCCCCTTCCTCCTCCTTCCCTCCCCTCCCCTCCCCTCCCCCTCCCTCCTCCCCCCCCCCTCCTTCCCTCCACAGACAGAAGGAGGTCGTTGATGTCAAGGAAGAACACTAGATTATTGGCAGGTGTCATTCAGGTTAAGAGACTTGCCTGTTATACACCTGTCCTCTACACCCTCCTCCATCACTTATGAGAGAGAGAGAGAGCTTTGTGGTGGCTCTACGTGGCTCTACGAAGCTTAAAGTATCTGTCACCTGTTGCCTGAGGTCTGGATAATGTCACGTGTTGCCTGAGGTCTGGATAATGTCACGTGTTGCCTGAGGTCTGGATAATGTCACGTGTTGCCTGAGGTCTGGATAATGTCACGTGTTGCCTGAGGTCTGGATAATGTCACGTGTTGCCTGAGGTCTGGATAATGTCACGTGTTGCCTGAGGTCTGGATAATGTCACGTGTTGCCTGAGGTCTGGATAATGTCACGTGTTGCCTGAGGTCTGGATAATGTCACGTGTTGCCTGAGGTCTGGATAATGTCACGTGTTGCCTGAGGTCTGGATAATTGCCTGAAGGTCATTGTAGTCGTTAGGATTATTTCTTCGTCACTGATTCTCAAAAAAACTCAATTGTCTCACGGTGAAATCTATTTTAAACTCTTAAGAGGCGGTAATGATCTGAGAGAGAGAGAGAGAGAGAGAGAGAGAGAGAGAGAGAGAGAGGAACGCCCGTCTCTCACGTCCTCAATGGGAAGCAATTTTGGTTATGAAGGCGAAACCGTCTCGGGGGAAATTCCCGTCGAGGAGTTGGTTGTACAGGTGTATAGGCAGGTGTTGTGGGGGGGGGGGGGCAGGTGTGAAGGAGCCGCCAGAGGTGTTAATGTTAAAACTGACTGGGGTTTAACTGTGTGTTTTATTATGGTTTGTTTGGGTTTATTGTTATTGTTCTTATTTTATATTATTATCAAGGTCATTGAATTATTTTTTTTAGGAAGGTGAGGTGTTAGAGAGAGAGAGAGAGAGAGAGAGAGAGAGAGAGAGAGAGAGAGAGAGAGAGAGAGAGAGAGAGACTATATAACCACCAAGGGTAAGGGAAGGGATTGAGGTCGACCTTGATGCAGTCGAGGGATAACACGTGAGGAGGTGGTCACGTGTGTTCATTATCTACCTTGTCATCCCTCACCCCACCAGCACCCCCTCGCTCTCCTCCCCACCATCCCTAGCCCGTCTCCATCATCCTCAGCCCCTCCTCATTATCCCTAGCCTCTTCCCACCATCCCTAGCCCCTCTCCACCATCCCGAACCCCTCCCCTCACCATCCTCAGTCTCTCTCCAACACTCTCAGCCCCTCCCCAGCCCCTCCTCACTATCATCAGCCCTCTCTTCGTGAACTACCTTCACGTGACCAGACCTCGCCCTTCAGTCAGCTTGTAAACATTGTGATAAACCCTTAAAGCAAAACACTTGAACATGATATAAGTGAATGTGACCCTATCAAAGATTTCAGGGCACCTGGCTTATTGTATCATGAACTATGTAATTGGTGCATTGAATCAGGAGTGCTTGGGGACATTCTTGCTGTCTATCCTACACTAACTAGTCCTCAAATAGAATATGACTTGGTCTGTATATGAACCCACTGTCCTGCGTGGTGTAGTTAACTTATCGCCCTTCAGTAGCCGGCCCTCAAGTTGGTACACCGTCGCATAGGTCACGTACACATTGTTATTGACTACACATACTGTACACCACCAGTACTTCACCCTCACTCTCCTCCTCCTCTTCACACCGTCCTCCTCCTCCTCTTCACACCGTCCTCTTCCTCCTTGCCATCACCCTCCTCTTCCTCCTTGCCATCACCCTCCTCTTCCTCCTTGCCATCACCCTCCTCCTCCACTCATACTTTGCTCCTCTTCCTCCACTCACAGCCTCCTCCTTCTCCCATCACACCCCCTCGTCCTCCCCTCACACCCCTCTCGTCCTCCCCTCACACCCCTCTCGTCCTCCCCTCACACCCCTCTCGTCCTCCCCTCACACCCCTCTCGTCCTCCCCTCACACCCCTCTCGTCCTCCCCTCACACTCCTCTAATCCTCCCCTCACACCCCTCTTCCTCCCCTCACACCCCTCTCGTCCTCCCCTCACACTCCTCTAATCCTCCCCTCACACCCCCTCTTCCTCCCCTCACACCCCTCTCGTCCTCCCCTCACACCCCTCTCGTCCTCCCCTCACACCCCTCTCGTCCTCCCCTCAGATCCCTCTCGTCCTCCCCTCACACCCCCTCTTCCTCCCCTCACACCTCTCAGTCGTCTCCCTCCCCTCACACCCTTCTTCCTCCTCAACCCTACCCTTCTCCTCACCCCCCCCCATCCTAGTTTCTGCCTTACCTCAAATCTTCAACCCCCACTCCTGCTCCCCCTCACCTCCCTCTCCCCAACACCTCCCTCTCCCCAACCCAACCTCAAAACCATTGAAAAAAACTTTCTTCTGCCCAACTTCAAACCCTCCCTCCCCCAGGCTCTACCCCGCCCCATCCCACCCCGCCCCGCCCCTCTTGAACGTGGGTGTGTACTACACGGCCAGGCAATAGACAACCTCCCTAGACCAGCATCCGCCAGTAGGGTCGGCGGAATATGAAATAAGGCCCTTAAAACACCCATATATGGAACAGGGTAGGATGTCTAGTGCCTGTACCGACCTCTCTTACCTCCTCCTAAATTTCTTCAATTTCCTGACTATAACTTCTTTCCCCCACCTCTAATCTTCCTTCACCCTCCTTTCTCTACAAAAAAAAATAATAAAAATCTAGGATGTGTTTGACGTCGGGGGTCATATCCTGACAAGACTGGAGCCGAGACCCTGATCTAATACCCGCCGCTGACAGGTTGAAACTCTGTCTTGATCTCCATTATTAGTTTATTCTTTGGTGTGTGTGTGTGTGTGTGTGTGTGTGTGTGTGTGTGTGTGTGTGTGTGTGTGTGTGTATTACTGATAATTCTCTTTTAATCTGAGAGAGAGAGAGAGAGAGGTGGGGGAACAGGTGAGAGCAGGTGGTGGAACAATTAATTAACGACTCTTAAGGTAACAACACAAAGGGCGGATGACGCATGTTGACGTACACAGGTGTATTTCTGTAACAAGGATCTACATATATGTATTACAGGTGCTGACGACTGTAATATCTATCTATCTATCTCTACCTATCTATCTATCTATCTATCTATCTATCTATATATCTATCTCGTGTCATTCTGTCTGTCTGTCTGTCTCGTGTCATCCTGTGTCAATCTGTCTGTCGTGTCATCCTCTGTCAGCGTGGTCGTCAGCAGGTTGCGTGGAGCACCAAGCAGAGTGTCAGTGGTTTTGCTTGCTGGCAGAAATGTCCCATCCTCATAATATGCTGACATCACCCCTGACGTGACAAGCTCGCTGACGATCTCAGGCTGACACACACACACACACACACACCGCTGACGTATAGCCATTATTAAGTGTCTGTAGTCCACCCACCTCCACACCCACAACCCCACACCCACCCCTACACCCACACTTACACCCACACCTACACCCACCCCTACACCACCTGACTTTACAGTTTGGGGAAAATCTAGCCGGTCGAGTGCAGTGCCTCCTTGTATAAAGAAAGTCTTTGTATACAGCGTAAGTAAATCTCTTGCGTTTTAAATTAGCCAGGAATCGAACCCTCGACCTACTGGGTGGGACTAGGGAACGCTACCGACCAACCCACAAGGACACTAAAAGCAGTCCTAGACTCTGTTATATTTCACACAAAGCCTGTTCATCAAGCTGATGGCGCTGTGAACCTCATTGGGATCTGCCCGTGCCTCGTATGTGGTGTCAGTAGCATTTTACCGAATCCAGCTGGTATGAAACACGAGGTACCATATATATACTTTATTTTTAGTCCCTATAACACTCGGACTTTGAACATATAATCAACGACTTCACCAGCCAGGAATCGAACACCTCGACCTACTGGGGCACGGGCCAAAGGAAGGGACATAACTGGAATCTTCGGTGTTTGTGGTGCCAAAGTGGGGTGCCGTCTGTGGTGCCAAAGTGGGGTGCCATCTGTGGTGCCAAAGTGGGGTGCCATCTGTGGTGCCAAAGTGGGGTGCCGTCTGTGGTGCCAAAATAGGGTCGTGGCCAGGCGTCATGGTCGTAAGTGCCTGGAGGGCCATGGGTTATATCGCCCGTTGTTATGGTCCTCAGCGGTGCCAAGTTAGGATCACAGTGCCGTACCCAGCGTCCTGTATCTTGTTATGTAATTGACTGGCACTGTTTGGCACTATTGGATTGTACCCTGTTTTTATTTCTCTGTTGGGATGGACATTTTTTGTGTCTCTGTCTGTCTGTCAGGTCAGGTCAGGTCAGGTCAGGTCATTAAAAGCGTGTGTTTCGGGCATGTTTCAGTCAACCACCTAATTATATCCAAACTACAACGACGACAATAATAGTAATAATAAAAATAATAATAATGATGATGATGATAATAAGACCAAACACATAGAGAAAAACACAAATAAAGAAGAAACAAACAAACAAAAAACTAAAGCAGACGAACTTAGAAATAAAATAGAGAAACGCCAATTAACTTTACATTGAATTGATAGAGTTGACCTGGTGAGTGTGTGTGTGTGTGTGTGTGTGTGAAAAAACCGTACTGACTGACCCAATATGTTGCTGTACCCGCTTGACAACACTGGGGGTGAGGGGGGGGGGGTAAGGGAAAGGTGAGAGATAAAGATTGTACCATAGTTTATAATTACCTAATGGCCACAGGTAACTGGTACAGGTAAACTTTTGATTAAATTTGCTTTATTTGTTTACTTTATCTGAGTAGATTTATCAGCTTAATCTGTGTAGGTCTATCAGCTTAATCTATGTCATATCTGTCAGCTTAATCTGCGTCTATATGTTTAATCTCTGTCTATTTATTTAATTGCTGTCTCTCTTACTGTCAGAATACGGAAAAGTGTAGAAAGAAGCCTTATTTTAATCTCTCCAGTCTCTTAAAAGCCAAGAACTACACACCTGGTGGGCCTCTGTCAGGTGTGTGTGTGTGTGTGTGTGTGGAGGACAGACAATCAGACAGGTAAGGGCAGGCAGGCAGGTAGGTCAGGTGAGGAGATAAACTAATTAGTGGCTACCAACATGGAAACCAATACACTCTATTTAATTGAGCCTCGGAGCGTGTCGAGGAGAGAGAGAGAGAGAGAGAGAGAGAGAGAGAGAGAGAGAGAGAGAGAGAGAGAGAGAGAGAGAGAGAGGTTTTCATTCATTCATTCATTTAAGTCATCTCAATACAATCTTGTGTACCCGAAATAAACACACACACTGTCAACCATTCATTCTTCTTTTATCTGTCTTAACATACCCCCATAAATCCCTGGGCCGCCATGCTGTCCTCTCATTTACGTTCACCGCAGCTTCTCCCTCCCCTCCCCTCCCCTCCCACTATATCTATATTCCCTTCCACCTGTATCCTTCCCCTTCCTCCCTGCATCCTCCACCCCTGTATCCCACCCCGTCCAACCCCTCTATGACCCTGTATCCCTCCCTCCCTCCTTCCCCCTCCCTCCTTCCCCCTCCCTCCGTTCCTGTACATAATGATGAGTTTTTCTTTTTTTTCCCCCCCAGGTATGTGAGAATCAGAGCCGCCCAACACACGCCCAGGTGAGGTAACGTACTAGTTAACACCTGTTTGTCTTGATTATACAGGTAAGGTGTGTGTTGTAGGACGTTTGGAGGTGTTGTAGGACGTTTGGAGGTGTTGTAGGGTGTTTGGAGGTGTTGAAGGATGTTTGGAGGTGTTGTAGGATGTTTGGAGGTGTTGAAGGATGTTTGGAGGTGTTGTAGGACGTTTGGAGGTGTTGTAGGATGTTTGGAGGTGTTGTAGGATGTTTGGAGGTGTTGAAGGATGTTTGGAGGTGTTGTAGGACGTTTGGAGGTGTTGTAGGATGTTTGGAGGTGTTGTAGGACGTTTGGAGGTGTTGTAGGACGTTTGGAGGTGTTGAAGGATGTTTGGAGGTGTTGTAGGGTGTTTGGAGGTGTTGTAGGATGTTTGGAGGTGTTGTAGGATGTTTGGAGGTGTTGTAGGGTGTTTGGAGGTGTTGTAGGATGTTTGGAGGTGTTGTAGGATGTTTGGAGGTGTTGTAAGGTGTTTGGAGGTGTTGTAGGATGTTTGGAGGTGTTGTAGGATGTTTGGAGGTGTTGTAGGATGTTTGGAGGTGTTGTAGGATGTTTGGAGGTGTTGTAGCATGTTTGGAGGTGTTGTAGGATGTTTGGAGGTGTTGTAGGATGTTTGGAGGTGTTGTAGGACGTTTGGAGGTGTTGAAGGATGTTTGGAGGTGTTGTAGGATGTTATAGGGAGTCTGGGGCAATGTCGTTTGTTGTGTGTGTGTGTTAGTGTTCATGCATGTACAGGGGGTATGTATGTATGTATGTATGGACTGTATGTATACCTGGCGGCTCAGGTAATCCGCCGTCACCAGCCAATTAGTATGAATTACATGGCCGGTCGGCTATATGTTGTCACCGCAGCCGGCCTGGAGCACTGCCAGCTGGTTGGTTCTAGTGTGTGGGCGACCGGCCGGCTGGTGATGTGGGCGGTCGGCTGGATGGTGGTGTGGGCGGTCCGGATGGTGGTGTGGGCGGCATGGATGGTTGTATGAGCGGCCTGGATGGTGGTGTGGGCGGTCCGGACGGTGGTGTGGGCGGCCTGGATGATTGTATTAGTGGCCTGGATGGTGGTGTGGGCGGCGTGGATGGTTGTACGAGCGGCCTGGATGGTGGTGTGGGCGGTCCGGATGGTGGTGTGGGCGGCCTGGATGGTTGAGGTAATTACTCCACTAATACAGACAGTCCAGTGTATTATGCAGCCCCACCTGAGGCAGGACTGTAGGCTGGTGGTTCACAGGTTAATGAAGCCTTCAATGTTAGGTTAAGGTGCTCAGGTGAGGTGCTCAGTTAAGGTGCTCAATTAAGGTGGTCATGTAAGGTGCTCAATTAAGGTGGTCATGTAAGGTGCTCAATAAAGGTGGTCATGTAAGGTGCTCAATTAAGGTGGTCATGTAAGGTGCTCAATAAAGGTGGTCATGTAAGGTGCTCACTGCTCAATTAAGGTGGTCATGTAAGTGTGCTCAATTAAGGTGGTCATGTAAGGTGCTCAATTAAGGTGGTCATGTAAGGTGCTCAATTAAGATGGTCATGTAAGGTGCTCAATTAAGATGGTCATGTAAGGTGCTCAATTAAGATGGTCATGTAAGGTGCTCACTGCTCAATAAAGGTGGTCATGTAAGGTGCTCAATAAAGGTGGTCATGTAAGGTGCTCAATTAAGGTGGTCATGTAAGGTGCTCAGGTAAGATGATCAATTCATCTTAATTAAGGTAACATATGATCGTACTCAAGGCGTTAAGTTATCGTAGTCAAGGTATCGTACTCAGTGGGTGTACTCATAGCACAGTGGTATCGTATTTGCAGCTATGTTGAGGATAGGTCACACCTGTATGGGCGGGAGGGTGTTCGTGGGGAGGGTGGTCGTGGGGAGGGGGTCGTGGGGAGGGTGGTCGTGGGGAGGGTAGTCGTGGGGAGGGGGTCGTGGGGAGGGGGTCGTGGGGAGGGTGGTCGTGGAGAGGGTTGTCGTGGGGAGGGGGGTCGTGGGGAGGGGGGTCGTGGGGAGAGTGGTCGTGGGGAGAGTGGTCGTGGGGAGGGTGGTCGTGGGGAGGGAGGTCGTGGGGAGGGTGGTCGTGGAGAGGATTGTCGTGGGGAGGGTGGTCGTGGAGAGGGTTGTCGTGGGGAGGGTGGTCGTGGGGAGGGTGGTCGTGGGGAGTGTGGTCGTGGGGAGGGTGGTTGTGTTGTCATATGATCCCTGGCCACGTGTTAGGGGTGGGTGCTGAGGTTGACCTTGTGCCACCTTCAAGCATAGGACTGGCAGTGTGGGGCAGGGTGGTTGTGGTGGTAGAGGACGTGAGGGGCATTATAAGTGACCTGCCCCTCTGTCTCTACCCTTGACACCCCTGCCACCATCGATACTACTACTACTACTTACGGGTATTATTGCTACAGCTACCACCATCTCACCTTACATGCCACTACTACTACTACTACTACTACCATCACCATCACCTTCATCTTCATCACCACCACACCCATACCACACCACACTCATACCACACAACCACACCACACCACACCACACCAAACTACACTCAATACCACACAACCACACTATACCAAACTACACTCACACCACACTCATTCCACGCAACCACACTGCACCACTCACACCACACCAAAGGACATCACTGGGCTCTGGTAAGCTGTTGGTATCAATATTAATGTCAGCTGAGTCTCTGTTACTGAGTCACTGGTTAGGCTCCCGTGGTTCACCTTGTAAGGTGTACGGTGCCGGAATTAATTAGCACAGGTGAGATGGTGGAGGTATACGGTGAGGTGTTGTGTTGCTACCCTCACTTCCCCTCACCTGCCACCTCCCCCCTCACCAGTAACCTCCCACTCACCTACCAACGCCACTCATCTGGCACCTCCCCCTCACCTGCCACCTCCCCCTCACCTGTCACCTCCCCCTCACCTGGCACCTCCCCCTCACCTGCCACCTCCCCCTCACCTGTCACCTCCCCCTCACCTGTCACCTCCCCCTCACCAGTAACCTCCCACTCACCTACCAACGCCACTCATCTGGCACCTCCCCCTCACCTGCCTCCCCCCTCACTAGTAACCTCCCCCTCACCTGGCACCTCCCCCTCACTAGTAACCTCCCCCTCACCTGTCACCTCCCCCTCACCTACTCTGTTCATCATCTCCCCTCACCCGTAATCTTCTCATCTCCTCCCCTCACATGGTAACTTCTCCGTTTTCCCTCACCTCCTTGTACTACCCTCACATCCTTCCTCCTCACCTGTCAACTTCTCACATTCCCCCCTCACTCCCTCACCATAATTACTGCTTTCATGTTCCCCCCTTACCTCACCCTGTCCTCTCACCCTCTCCCCTCACTCACTCCCTTCCTTAGCCTCTCCCCTCACCCCCTCCCCTCACCTCACGTCTTCCTCACCTCCTCTCTTTATCCTCCCCTCCTCTCTTTATCCTCCCCTATCCTTTTCTTCACCCTTTCCCCTCCTCTCACACTCTCTCTTCCTCCCCTCTCATCCCCCTCTCCCTCCCCTCACACCCCTCTCCCTCCCCTCACACCTCCCTCTTCCTCCCCTCACACCTCCCTCTTTCTCCCCTCACACCCCCCCTCTTCCTCCCCTCACATCCCAATATCCCTCTCCTCACACCCCTTCTTCCTCCCCTATCCCTCCCCTCACACCCCCCTCTCCCTCCCCTCACACCTCCCTCTTCCTCCCCTCACACCTCCCTCTTCCTCCCCTCACACCCCTTCTTCCTCCCCTATCCCTCCCCTCACACCCCCCTCTCCCTCCCCTCACACCTCCCTCTTCTTCCCCCAACACCCCCTCTCCCTCCTCTCGCACCCCCTCTTCCTCCCCTCACACGAAAGGGAAATTCAATCAGTTTTAATTATAATCTTCTTTGTTTATATCCCAGTAATTAATACAAGGAAGAGGAGCTTAGAGAGGGGAGAAGAGGAGGAGGAAGAGGAGGAGGAGGAAGGAGGGGGGGGGGGGAGGAGGAGGGAAGAGGAGGAGGAAGGTGAGAGGAGAGATGAACCAATTGGTTAATTCCAAGTTAACCAGGTTGGTTCACATATTTATTATATTGGGCTTTAGTAACGAAACCCAATTGAAGTTTCTTGTTTTATTAAAAAGTATTATTTGTATAATTCCTGATTTGTAGACTTTGAGTAGTGACCCATCGAGGGAGAACGGAATAGGTACGTTGTTCCCCCTCGAGGGAAGACGGAGCCATCCACTAGGCTCTCAAATAACGTCTTCCTCTAGTCAAGGATATCAAACTACTGCTCGCCTTAGGTGGCCAGGAACCGGCAACTTATGCCTTTACTCAGCAAAGTATGACGCAGCTTCCCGTGGGCACACCTTATCACGTGCATTGAACATGTCACCTCAGAGCCAGTGGAAAGTTACAGGGGATGAATCTGAATATAAATCAGATGTAAATAACCCATTTATTTAATACTTCTGTTGATGAGACAGGGGCCATTACAGAGATAAGAACATAAGAACATAAGAACATAAGAAAATAAGGAGTCTGCAGTAGGCCGGTTGGCCTGTGCATGGCAGCTCCTGTCAAGAGTTACTACCACTCTCTAACATCCATGAATCTATCCAGCCTCATAAGAACATAAGAAAATAAGATATATGTATGTATGTATGTACAGTATGTATGTAAACCCTGGACAATATAATAATTACAAGTTATATATAGTGACAGAGGAAGAAGGGGAGAGGCGACAAGGGCTGCCTAGGGAATACGCAATGCAGATAAAGGGAGGAAGAGGTGAAGGGCTGATAAACGAGGGAGGGGGAGAAGCAGCGAGGGAAGTAAAGAGGGAGAGAAGAAAAGAGAGAAAAGGCGATAAGACGACGGACATGAGACGAAGATGAGAGGGAAGGATGGAGAGAAAGTAGGGAAGTAGAGAGGGAGGGAAGAAAAGAAAGTAGGGAAGTAGAGAGGGAGGGAAGAAAAGAGAGAAAAGTTGATAAGACGTAGGGGAGAGAGAGGGAGGGAGGGAGGGAGAAGGAGGGAGAGACTGGCAGGGGGCCAGCTGTGACACGGTGACATGACAGCTGGTTTTGTGTCAGCTTCTTAACCACCTGGATGATGACAGCTGGCGTGACGTCAGATGGGGACGAAAACATGACGACAAACTCTTACTACTGTACTACTATTTCCTCCTCCTCATCTTTCTTTTCTTCCTCCGTCTCCTCCTCTTCTTCCTTCTCCTCTTCCTTCTCTTTTTCCTTCTCCTCCTCCTCCCTTCCTTCTCCTCTTCCCTCCTCCTCCTCCTCCTCCTCCTCCTCCTCCTCCTCCTCCTCCTCCTCCTCCTCCTTCTCCTCTTCCTTCTCCTCCTCCTCCCTTCCTTCTCCTCTTCCTTCTCTTTGTCCTTCTCCTCCTCCTCCCTCTCTCCTCCTCCTCCTCCTCCTCCTCCTCCTGATGAATCAATATCACTTAAATATACATGAGTCCGATCACGCTATTCTCTCTCTCTCTCTCTCTCTCTCTCTCTCTCTCTCTCTCTCTCTCTCTCTCTCTCTCTCTCTCTCTCTCAAATTCCTTTTTAAATGAAAATTCTTTTTACAACTTTTTTATTTTATTTTTTATTTTTATTAGTTTCGTACCTTGATGGTTGGGGATATTACAGTGGTACCGGCACCACTGTAACCTGTGAGGGGTGCCATTCTAACTAGTGAGACAGGTGCCAATGTATGCTAGTGACAGGTATCAATGTATGCTAGTGGCATAGATGCCATTGTAACTCTATGTTAGGTGTCGTGCAACAGTGTGCTAGTTTTATCACCTTTGTTACCATTGGATTACAGGGATGCTATAAAGCGTTTATCGCTGGGTCTTACAGTGGTTAAGGAGGGAGTGAGGGAGGGGGGAGTGAGAGGGAGTGAGGGAGTGTGTGAGGGAGTGAGAGAGTGTATGAGGGAGTGAGAGAGTGTGTGAGGGAGTGTGTGAGGGAGTGAGAGAGTGTGTGGGGGAGTGAGAGAGTGTATGAAGGAGTGAGAGAGTGTGTGAGGGAGTGAGGGAGTGTGTGAGGGAGTGAGAGAGTGTGTGGGGGAGTGTGTGAGGGAGGGAGAGAGTGTGTGGGGGAGTGTGTGAGGGAGGGAGAGAGTGTGTGGGGGAGTGTGTGAGGGAGGGAGAGAGTGTGTGAGGGAGTGTGTGAGGGAGGGAGAGAGTGTGTGGGGGAGTGAGAGAGTGTGTGAGGGAGGGAGAGAGTGTGTGAGGGAGTGTGTGAGGGAGTGAGGGAGTGTATGAGGGAGTGAGAGAGTGTATGAGGGAGTGTGTGAGGGAGGGAGAGAGTGTATGATGGAGTGAGAGAGTGTGTGAGGGAGTGTGTGAGGGAGTGAGAGAGTGTGTGAGGGAGGGAGAGAGTGTGTGGGGGAGTGTGTGAGGGAGGGAGAGAGTGTGTGAGGGAGTGTGTGAGGGAGGGAGAGAGTGTGTGGGGGAGTGTGTGAGGGAGGGAGAGAGTGTGTGAGGGAGTGTGTGAGGGAGGGAGAGAGTGTGTGAGGGAGGGAGACCGTGTGTGAGGGAGTGTGTGTGTGAGGGAGGGAGAGAGAGTGTGAGGGAGGGAGAGAGTGTGTGAGGGAGGGAGAGAGTGTGTGAGGGAGGGAGAGAGTGTGTGGGGGAGTGTGTGAGGGAGGGAGAGAGTGTGTGAGGGAGGGAGAGAGTGTGTGAGGGAGGGAGAGAGTGTGTGGGGGAGTGTGTGTGTGAGGGAGGGAGAGAGAGTGTGAGGGAGGGAGAGAGTGTGTGAGGGCGGGAGAGAGTGTGTGAGGGAGGGAGACAGTGTGTGAGGGAGTGTGTGAGGGTTGTAGGGGGGGTTGTCGTGGAGGGGGAGGAGGACGGAGGGGAGCTTAGCTGTCTCGGTGAGGAGAGAGTGGGGAGGGGAAGTGACTTGTCGTGGTGAATGGACGATCGATAATTAATTGTCGTTAGTATCACCCATTTTGTCGTGTACCCTCCCTCCCCATCACCACCACTCCCCACCACCACCCCTCCCCACCACCACCCCCAACACCCACCACCACCCCTCCCCAACACCCACCACCACCCCTCCCCAACACCCACCACCACCCCTCCCCAACACCCACCCCCACCCCTCCCCAACACCCACCCCCACCACTCCCCAACACCCGCCCCTACTACTCCCCAACACCCACCACTACCCCTCCCCAACACCCACCCCCACCACTCCCCAACACCCACCCCACCACTCCCCAACACCCACCCCTACCACTCCCCAATACCCACCCCCACCACTCCCCAATACCCACCCCCACCACTCCCCAACACCCACCACTACCACCCCCAACACCCACCACTACCACCCCCAACACCCACCACCACCACTCCCTACAACATGGGGAGGCGAGGCAGCTATCACCCCGGGCGGAAGGTGAATGAATCGGCCGGCCAGCGGATCACCAACAGCCGTACACGTCATAGTTAAAGCTACCGGGCTCATTGAGGGAGGTGGCGGTGGTGTTGGTGATGGTGGTGGGGGGTGTTGGTGATGGTGGTAGGGGGGTGTTGGTGATGGTGGTAGGGGGGTGTTGGTGATGGTGGTAGGGGGAGTGATGGTGGTAGGGAGTGATGGTGGTAGGGGGTGTTGGTGTTGGTGGTAGGGGTATTGGTGGTAGGGGGTGTTGGTGGTGGGGGGTGTTGGTGGTAGGGGTGGTGAGGGTGTTGGTGGTTGTGGTGGGGATAATGGTAGGGGTCTTGGTGGTGGTAGAGGTGTTGGCAAGAGGGTGTTTGGTGATGATGGTAATTATGAGTGTATGTGTGTGTGTGTGTGTGTGTGTGTGTGTGTGTGTGTGTGTGTGTGTGTGTGGCGTATAATAGTGTTTATACAATACCCAGAATGGTTAAATAATCATCTACACCAAACATACACCCACACCCTTCACTGTTGTTCTAAATCATTCTCCAAGTGAGGCGTTGTGAGGTGTTTTGAAGTGTAGTGAGGAGGTATTGTGAGTGAAACATATTTATTATATTGGGCTTTAGTAACGATACCCAGTTGAAGTTTATTGTTTTATTAAAAAGTATTATGTATATAATTCCTGAGTGTAGATCAACCGTAAGTTCCACTATTTATGAGTGTGGTGAGAAAGGGACGGCGTCTATGTAAATACAGTAGACGTGAATCAACGTCCGTTCGATGTTAAGTAGTGAGTGAGACTTTTAGTGACCCATCGAGGGAGAACGGAATAGGTACGTCGTCGTTCCCCCTCGAGGGAAGACTGAGCCATCCACTGCAGCTCGCCTTAGGTGGCCAGGAGCCGGCAACTTATGCCTTTACTCAGCAAAGTATGACGCAGCTTCCCATGGGCACACCTTATCACGTGCATTGAACATGTCACCTCAGAGCCAGTGGAAAGTTACAGGGGATGAATCTGAATATAAATCAGATGTAAAGAACCCATTTATATAATACTTTTTTGATGAGACAGGGGCCATTACATGAGGTGTTGTGAGGAGGTATTGTAAGGTGTTTTGGGGTGGTGTGAGGTGTTGTGAGGAGGTATTGTGAGGTGTTGTGAGATGTTTTGAGGTGTTGTGAGGTGTTGTGAGGTGTTGTGAGATGTTTTGAGGTGTTGTGAGGTGTTGTGAGATGTTTTGAGGTGTTGTGAGGTGTTGTCGGGTGATGTGAGATGTTGTGAGGTATTGTGAGGTGTTTTGAGATGTTGTGAAGTGTTGTGAGGTGTTGTCATGTGTTGTGAGATGTTGTGAGGTGTTGTGAGAAGGTATTGTGAGGTGTTGTAAGGTGTTGTCGGATGTTGTGAGGTGTTGTGAGAAGGTATTGTGAGGTGTTGTGAGGAGGTATTGTGAGGTGTTGTGAGGTGTTGTGAGGTGTTGTGAGGAGGTATTGTGAGGTGTTGTGAGGTGTTGTGAAGAGTTGTGAGGTGTTGTGAGGTAATACAGTGGCGTTTTAGAGGCCCATGTTTATTAAAGGTGCAGTCAGGGCGCCACACAGGTCCTCCCGGGGAACTGTCTCAAATCGACTCACTGTTTATCATTGTTTGTGTGTACCTGTGTGGTCTCGTGTGTACCTGTGTGGTCTCGTGTGTACCTGTGTGACTTTTTTGGTGAATGAGTGTCTAATCTCTCTCTCTCTCTCTCTCTCTCTCTCTCTCTCTCTCTCTCTCTCTCTCTCTCTCTCTCTCTCTCTCTCTCAGAAGACGTCTCCACAGCAGCGGGTAAGCGGGTACAAGTCAGCCGCTATGCTGATGATATCTGCATTATGACACAAACCAAACTCAGGCTCCAAGCCTTGCTGGATGTATTTGCTCGGAGAACTGTTGAATGCGGTCTCATAATATCTGTTGACAAGACGAGGGTCCTCAATCCTCGTCCTGCTCACCCTCTGCCTCTTGACTATAACATTAACAGCATGCCCTTGGAACTATGTAGCTCCTATAAATATCTTGGAATTTGTGTGAATGATGCAAACTTTGTCAGCAACCTTCGTGACAAACTAATGCAGCGCATTAAACCCCTCAGAACCCTTGTTGGCAAGGGCTATGGAATTAACATCACCTATGCTCGTACTTTTTATCTTCACTTCATTCGTTCTGTAGTTGACTATCATGCTCTCCATCTTGTGACTATTCCGCCTAAACAACTCAACAGCCTTGAGGTAGTGCAAAATGAAGCCATGCGCATCATCCTAGGTTGCCCAAAATCAACCAGAATTGTAAATATGAGGAAAGAGCTCGGACTGCCCTCCCTATCTGAGAGGATAGCCCTACTTAATACCATGTTTTGTGTCAAAGTTTTGAAGAACAATAGTTCTCAAACTACAACTCAAACTGAGTTGATGTTCTATCTAAGTAATCCCGACCATCTCGCCAACCTTTCAAAAAAGACTCTCTTTGGGGCGTGGCTTCATAAAAGTGTTGCAGATCTCCTGAAACTGAATGTCCCAATCACCCCAGACGAACCTATTAATGCCATTCCTCCTTGGCTGGACATATCAGTTCCTATTAATTACACTCCTGTTGGTAGTAAGCAAATGTTAAACACCGATGTGGTGAGATGTGTCACACTAGAAACTATTAACAGACACATACAGAGTATTAAATCAAGTGAATGTTATGCTTTTACTGATGGTTCTGTGCAGACAAACACAGGTAGAACAGGCTGTGCAATTGTAATATATAAAGAAAAAGAGATGATAGTGTCAAACAAACAAAGGCTAAACAACTGGGCCAGCACAACACAAACTGAACTAACTGGAATCTACTTAGCCACAGACTACCTCAAAGAAAATGGAGGTGGGGTGATATTCTGTGACTCTCAAAGTGCTTTGAAATCAATGAACAGCCTGTCAGGTTCTATGTCTAAAGTTGCATGTGATATTAAAAGGAATGTGATAACTGCCAATGAGAACAACTTTCGTATCGAATTTGTGTGGATTCCGTCCCATGTTGGAATCAGGTATCATGACCGTGCTGATAGACTGGCCAATGAGGGGTGTAAGAAAGAAAATGTTGACCGTGACCTTGGTCTGTCCAATGCCGTAATTAAAAACATTCAAGTCAGAATCATGAACTCTGATCTAGAAGAAGTGAGAAATGCAGAGAGACCTGACAGTTGTAGCATTAGTAAATATGACAAATTTTGTAACAAGAGGTACCGGTATGGCCAGCATAAGGACAGAACCAGACAATGTGATGTAGTCGTGGCCAGAATTAGGCTAGGATACAGACACATCTGGCAAGTTAGTAACGCTGTACCCATACCGGAACACTCAGCATGTAAACTTTGTGATAAACCTTTAAAGCATACACTTGAACACTATATTATTGAATGTGACACTGTCAAAGACTTCAGGCCACCTGACTTACTGTATCTTGAACTATGTAATTACTTCATTGAATCAGGTGTGCTTGAGGACATTCTTGCTGTTTATCCCAAATTTGCTAGCCCACACTGATTAGTCTTCAACTAGAATATGACTCCAATGTATGTGATCCACTGACCCATATATGCTGCTGGTGAATGTGATGTATTTCCTTCTTTGTGTACGAACCTCTGTCCTGCGTGGCAGTGAACAGTGGCATTACCCACATGAATCTGACCTATATATAGTGTCAATGAATATGATGCATTCTTTGTGTACGAACCTCTGTCCTGTATGGCAGTGAAAAGTGACATTACCCACATGAATCTGACCGACGTATATGTATGTATGTGTGCGTGTGTGCATGTATATGTACGTGTGCATGTATATGTACGTGTACATGTATATGTGTATGTATATACGCATATGTATGTATATGTGTGTGTGTGTGTGTTTACATATATGTATATGTACTGTCAATGAATATGATGCAAATCTTTGTGTACGAACCTCTGTCCTGCATGGCAGTGAACAGTGACATTATCCATATGAATCTGACCTCTATACATTTATAGTTGTTAATGAATATGATGTATTTCTTTGTGTATGAACCTCTGTCCTGCGTGACAGTGAGAAGTGATACCACCCTCAGTGTCAAGACCTGACTGAATTACTCAGAATAGGCAAACTGTACTACAAGCTCTGCCAATAAATTTGTTAAACTAAAAAACTCCTTCCCCTCCCCCCACACGCCCATCCAAACATCGCCGTTGCCATCTCTCTCTACCATCGTTATTATCATCTCATTACCTCTTATTCCTCCATTCGTTGTTGTCAATATAGGTTAGGTTAGGTCAGAGTTGTGTGTTTCGGGTAGGAGATGTTCCTTAGGTGATGTTGAAGGGGTTTAATTATGATGGAAGATGTTGATGTTATGTTATATCCGATTTGGCAACTGTTTTTTGGTGTGTGTGTGTGTGTGTGTGTGTGTGTGTGTGTGTGTGTGTGTGTCCTGCCGGCAAGAATGGTTCCCCCCCCCCACCCCGTTTTTTCCCTCCCTCCCGCCTCCCCATCCATTTCTCTCACCCCCCCCCTCCTTCTCACTCTCTGTCCGTCTTTCCCTCCCTCACTCCCCCTCGGTATTTCCCTTCCTCCCCCCATCTTCATTCCTCTCTCCTTTTCTGTCTGCCTCCTCGTCCATCTCTCTCTCTCTCTCTCTCTCTCTCTCTCTCTCTCTCTCTCTCTCTCTCTCTCTCTCATAAAGGTTTAAGTAAACATTTAATTAAGAAAACAAAAAAAAAACAAAGTCATCTTCACTCTCACTGGTTCAGAACCTTGTAAAACTGGTCCTCAATGCCACCACTGACGTTCAACATCGCCTGGCGCTCCTTTCCTCCACCACTCCTTATGAATACGAACAACGACGTCTAGCCAAAATGGTTCGCGGGAAGAAGACACCGATGACGTATTTCGTAATTTCGCGAGTCAACAACGTAAGGGAAGCGGCGTTTACGTTACTGGGGGAGGGGGGGGAGTGTAGAGGTGAGCGTGGGAGGAAGGGGATTGAGTGGGGGAGAGGATGGAAGGGGGTTAGCGTGAGAGGAAGAGGAGGACGACTGGAAGGGGGGGATACAGGGTTGAGCGTGTCGGAGGAAGAGGAGGAAAAGAGGAGAAGGAGGGAGGGAGGGAGGGGTGAAATATTGTAGCAATTCTCTTCAAAGGAGATTTCAGATATATACTCCCTCTTCCCCATTCTCCTTCCCCCCCCCTCTTAAAAGACTAGATACCGTTAACTTCACAGCTACGTCAACTTTGCCTCAAAAAATCAAAACAAAGAAAAAATAATCGGAAAAGTGTAAATAAACGTAGTTGAGTTTTCGCAATTTTCTGTGGAAGTAAAGTTGAGGATGTATTTATTTATTTTTTATATAATTTATTTTTTTATTTTTATTTTTTTTTATTTTTATTTTTATTTTTATTTTTATTCATTTTTTATTATTGTTCGTCGGTTTAGTTATGGTGAAGGCAGGATGCGGGTTGTGGGAGTTCTCAGAAACGTCGTAACTTTGTCTAAACAGTTAGCGACTAGTTGACCCACCAGCCACCACGACCACACGACCCACCACCAGCCACCACGACCCACCACCAGCGACCACCACGACTCACCACCACGACCCACCAACCAGCCACCACCACGAGCTACCACCAGCCACCACGACCTAACAGCCACCACCACGACCCACCACCACCACCACCAGCCACCACCACGACCCACCGCCAGCCACCACCACGACCCACCACCAACCACCACGACCTACCAGCCACCACCACGACCCACTACCAACCACCACGACCTACCAGCCACCACGACTTACCAGCCACCACGACCCACCAACCATCACCACCAACCATCACCACCACCACCATCACCACCACCATCAGCGCCGCGGTCAGATTTCACAATTTCCTGACGAAGAGGGGACCCCACACCACTACCTCCCTCCTATTGTTCATACCTCCTTCCTCCTGTCCTTCTGTTCTTTCTTCTGTCTTTCCTCTACATACATTCTCTTCTTCCCCCTTCTCCTCTTCTTCTCCTTCCTCATTAAGTTCCTTCTTCTTCTTCTTCTTCTTCTTCTTCTTCTTCTTCTTCGTTTCGTTCCTCCATGTTCCTACCTCTTCCTCCCCTTCTTCCTCCTCCTTCTCTTCCTAGCCCGTATGGTGTGCCCGCCACCCCCTCCACACACACAGGTCCCCGTGTCGTAACTCCGTCATTCATGCCAGTACACCACCGTCTTGACATAATTTACTGCTAGCTGTGTGTTGATGGTGGAAGAGAGCGAGAAAGAGGTGGAAGAGGAGGAGGGGGAAGAGGCGTGATTGTGTTGATGGTGGAGGAGGTGGAAGAGGAGGAGGGGGAAGAGGCGTGATTGTGTTGATGGTGGAAGAGGCGTGATAGTGTTGATGGTGGAGGAGGTGGAAGAGGAGGAGGGGGAAGAGGCGTGATTGTGTTGATGGTGGAAGAGGAAGAGGTGGAGGAGGAGGGGGAAGAGGCGTGATAGTGTTGATGGTGGAAGAGGAGGAGGGGGAAGAGGTGTGATAGTGTTGATGGTGGAAGAGGAGGAGGGGGAAGAGGCGTGATAGTGTTGATGGTGGAAGAGGAGGAGGGGGAAGAGGCGTGATTGTGTTGATGGTGGAAGAGGTGGAAGAGGAGGAGGGGGAAGAGGCGTGATTGTGTTGATGGTGTAGTTCTGTATGTCCTCTCCATTGCACGTGACCTTGGCTTGGTTAGGTTAGGTTAGGGGTTAGATTAGGTTAGGTTAGATTAGGTTACTATAGGTATCAGAGTTTTAGACTAGTCCATTCAGCATGATTCAGGCTGAGATAGCACTAGAGTCTGTCATGTCGGCATTGTTATATTAAAAGGCTTTTTTTATGCGTGGTTGCCATCCCGTCTTGCATTATCTGCTGAGTCATGTCAACAAAGGCAAGGCCGGGGAAATATTCTGTCTACTGATACGTCTCCTCTCTCTCTCTCTCTCTCTCTCTCTCTCTCTCTCTCTCTCTCTCAATTCATGTGTTCTTTTTCGCTTCTTTTAATCCCCGTGTTTACTCTCCTCCTCCTCCTCCTCCTCCTTCTCGTCTTTATCCTCCTCTCTTTGTCTTTCTTTCTTTCTTTCTTTCTTTCTTTCTTTGTCCTTCATTCGTTAAGCAAAGCTGGAGATGCTGTTTAAGTCGTCGGGGGGCGGGGGGGGGGGATTGGTGGGGGGTATTAATATTTGTTCTTGAAGGGGGGAGGGGGAAGGGGAAGGGTGAAGGGGAAGGGGAAGGGAGGCTCTGGTGCTGTGAGACGAAGGAGAGAGAGAGGGAGAGAGAGAGAGAGAGAGGGAGAGGGAGAGAGAGAGAGAGAGGGGGAGGGAGAGGCGTATTTATTGATTGTCCTTCAAAACGCCGTCTACGTGTTGCCAAGGTCAGGTTGAGCTGGGGGTCACGCAGTACACGTCCAGGATGAACAACGACTACCACTACTACATCCAGGACGAACTAAAACAACGACTACTACTACTACAGCCAAGACGAACAACGACTACATCTATATTAAGGATGAGCAATGACTATTTCTACATCCAGGACGAATAACGACTGGTACTGCACCCAAGGACGAACAACGACTACTACAGCCAGGACGAACAACGACTACTACAGCCAGGACGAACAACAACTGCTACACCCAAGGACGAACAACAACTACTACATCCAGGACGAACAACAACTACTACATCCAGGACGAATAACGACTGGTACTGCACCCAAGGACGAACAACGACTACTACAGCCAGGACGAACAACGACTACTACACCCAAGGACGAACAACGACTACTACAGCCAGGACGAACAACGACTACTACACCCAAGGACGAACAACGACTACTACAGCCAGGACGAACAACAACTACTACATCCAGGACGAACAACAACTAAGTCACTCGTGTATGAAGGTGCGTTAGTGGAATTCTCTTAAAGATGGACTCGAATTACATTAAGTGACTGAATAAAAACCTAAGATTATAAATTTACTGATAGTAGACGAAAAACTATAGGATTAATGAGGAGGAAAAATAATAATAATGATGATGGTGATGTTGGTGATGGTGATGGTGATGGTGATGGTGGTGGTGATGGTGATAATGGTGATGGTGATGATTCTCTCCATCACCAGCGACAGAGGAGATGACTCGTACAGGTGAATGACTAACAAGGTAATAAAGTTTCTTAATGACTTGGACCAGGTAATGGATAAATGACACTCAAACATAACCTACAAAAACTGATGAGTTGGATAGCATCACCCCTACCCCCCACCCCCCAATCCCACCTCCCAACCCCACCCCCCAACCCCACCGCTCAACCCCACCCCCCAACCCCACCGCTCAACCCCACCCCCCAACCCCACCGCTCAACCCCACCCCCAACCCCACCCCCAACCCCACCGCTCAACCCCACCCCCCAACCCCACCGCTCAACCCCACCCCCCAACCCCACCGCTCAACCCCACCCCCCAACCCCACCGCTCAACCCCACCCCCCAACCCCACCGCTCAACCCACCCCCCACCCCACCCCCCAACCCCACCGCTCAACCCCACCCCCCAACCCCACCCCACAAACCCCACCCCCCAACCCCACCGCTAAACCCCACCCCCCAACCCCACCGCTAAACCCCACCCCCAACCCCACGTCTCGGGGCTTTCACACAAGGGTTCATAGAGGTTAGGTTAGGTTAGGTTAGGTTAGGGGTAGATCATGGGAAAGATGGAAAGGTTAATGGAATAGAGGAGGGAAGGGGGGAGGGGTTGACGAGGGGATAGATGGAGGAATAGGTAGAGAGAGAGGGAGAGTTGATTGAGAAGTTGGTAAGCCAATTCGTTCATCCGATTGTGGGAATTGAATGGGGGGCCCCGCTCAGAGATCCACTTCCATCGGCTGACAAAGGGAGGGAGAACCGATCAATTGTCGGCTGGGTGGAGTGACGTCATCGTAGGGGTAGTGACGTCAGGGTAGGGGTAGTGACGTCATCGTAGGGGTAGTGACGTCAGGGTAGGTGTAGTGACGTCAGAGTAGGGGTAGTGACGTCATCATAAGGGTAGTGACGTCAGGGTAGGGGTAGTGACGTCAGGGTAGGGGTAGTGACGTCATCGTAAGGGTAGTGATGTCAGGGTAGGGGTAGTGACGTCATCGAAAGGGTAGTGACGTCAGGGTAGGGGTGGTAATGATTTAATGGTTTCCGATATCCTTTGACTACTGTGTGTGTGTGTGTGTGTGTGTGGAGGCGGCCTACGTGGCAGGTAACACGACCAGGAGAGAGAACTGCGGCAGTTGAGTCTTTTGAGGGGGCAGGGGAGGGAGAGGGGGGGTGGGGAGTCCTATTCGTCCAGGGGCTGACACACACACACACACACTGTGTCACGTGGAGTGCACACAACACGGGGGAGGGGGATGTTTACATTGTACTGGAGCCAATTTTCCATTTAATATCTTCCACGTTGCTGCCGTGTTTACAGTGTTGCTTTAACTCGTTTTTTATTATTTTTGTTTTACTTTATTTACACTTTCTGTTTACATTTTTATCGTCTGTTGACGCTTTTATCTTTTATCTTGTTGTCTTATGCCCTTTGTGTGTGTGTGTGTGTGTGTGTGTGTGTTCTTTGTTTGCTTGCTTACTTGCCCTCCCCTCTTACCCCACGGTCGTTAAGGTTGCGTGTGCTGGTGTCAAATTTGCGTGTAGGTGAATGGGTGTGGGGGGTGGGTGGCGGGGACTTTTTTTTTGTAGAGATAGAGAGGGTGAAAGGAGATCAGAGGTGGGGGAAGGAAGTTATAGTTCGGAAATTGAAGAAATTTAGGAGGTAAGAGAGGGCAGGCTGACCACCTAGCTAAGCCAATAGTGTGTTAGGGTTGTGTCATGGGTTAGTTATTTTCTGTCGGTACAGGCACTAGATATCCTACCCTGTCCCATATATGTGTATTTTAAGGGCCTTATTTCATATTCCGCCGACCCTACTGGCGGATGCTGGTCTAGGGAGGTATAGATTGAGGGTGGTAATGGACCTTTCGAGATTTGGTAACTTTTTGGGATCCATGTATGGTTGTTGTCGTTGTCTGGTTGGAGTCTTTGAAGGAGTTCTTGCTCTGATCGTTCTCTCTTTTGCCAGACTCTGCTAGCCAATGTGTGTAGCTGCTGGATGATGGGTTTTATTTTCAGGTCTCTATGTATCTCGGCTGAGGTACTGCTGGGTAAGTTAATATCGGTGTGATAAATGATGTCACCAGGCGGAGTTTTATTTTCTCAGGAAGCGCTTTAAAGCGGTATAGTTTTCTCAGCTCTCTTCTTGCCTTTTCCTTCCTGCTGTGGACATGATGGGAGTAACCTGTCGTGGATATATGCAGGCCCAGGAGGGTGCCTCTGCTTTTGTATTCTATCCGGGCATTAATGGTTACTAATGGATGGGTTTTCCTTCTGCATAAGGGTATCACTGTGAATTTCTGGACAAGACAGCCTGAGTGAGGAAGGATGGCGGGGATGGGCGGCTGGGTGACAGGGGTGGGTGGCGTCACAAAGGAGGAGGGTGAACCAGCGGTAGTTGCTGTGTTTTACCTACTTCCTGTCTTATATCCCGAGGAGAAAGTACCTCGTCGGGAAAGATATTTGAGAAAGGGAAGTACCAACAGTTACCAGTTAAGGGAAGTACCGACAGTTAACAGTTAAGGGAAGTACCGACAGTTAACAGTTAAGGGAAGTACCGACAGTTAACGGTTAAGACAAGTACCGACAGTTAACGGTTAAGAGAAGTACCGACAGTAAACGGTTAAAAGAAGTACCGACAGTTAAAGGTTAAGAGAAGTACCGACAGATAACAGTTAAGGGAAGTACCGACAGTTAACAGTTAAGGGAAGTACCGACAGTTAACAGTTAAGGGAAGTACCGACAGTTAACGGTTAAGAGAAGTACCGACAGTTAACGGTTAAGTGAAGTACCGACAGATAACAGTTAAGGGAAGTACCGACAGTTAACAGTTAAGGGAAGTACCGACAGTTAACGGTTAAGGGAAGTACCGACCCCTCACCTGTGTGTAATTTTAGGGAACATCTGACGATTAACCCTTCCCTTGCTTATTTCACCTGGCCTAATGCTACCCTACCCTACCCAACCCTACCTTATACCAGACCTACCCTACCTTATACCAGACCTACCTACCCATACCAGACCACCCTACCTTATACCAGACCTACCCTACCTTATACCAGACCTACCCTACCTACCCTACCCAACCCTACCTTATACCAGACCTACCCTACCTTATACCAGACCTACCCTACCCAACCCTAGCATCTGTATTCCCACACCGACACGCTGGACACCTGTCATTAAGAGGCATTCTGTACCCAACAAACAGGGCATCTACAGTATGTTAACGAGCGTCTCTCTCTCTCTCTCTCTCCCACACACACACACACACACTGGGCATCTGTCGCTAATTACACGGTCTATGTGTGTGACGGTTACGGACGCCGGCGGTGTTACGTTCGCAACCGGAAGTGACCGGTTCCTGGGGGTCGGTGTGGAGGGGGGGGGGGGTGCTTTGACGTAACCATGGTGACGCCCAGGTAGCGACGCGTGGGGTGGGTGAAGGGAGGGAGGATGGGTTGGGGTGGGATATGGGGGCGGGGGGTTCATCTGTTCTTGAGTATTTTTGTCCCAGGTTGAGACAACTTTTACGGCCCCCCCCACCCCCCCCACCCCACCCCCCTCCCCCCCACCCCCCTCCTCCCACCCCCCACCCCCCCCACACACACTCACTCTCTGGTTCGAATTTTTTCTGTTTTTATGATTTGATATATATTGTTTATTTGTTTGTTTGTTTTTTCCTGACTTTTTGCGGGGGGGGGGGGGGGGGGGGTATTTTTTCTTCGATGATTTTTTTCTCAATTAAAAGTCGAAAAAAATATGATTTCTTATTGGGGGGGGGGGGGGTGGAGGGGGGTGTTAAAATGCATTAGTTGGTCATGAAGGTTAATGGTTACCTGTGTGGGTCGCTGCTGCTAGGAGACCTTGTCACACAGGTGGCTAGGTAACGCCTTGCAAGTCTCAGGTGTGTCATAGTTTGTCTCAGGTGTGTCCTAGCATGTCTCAGGTGTGTCATAGTTTGTCTCAGGTGTGTCCTAGCATGTCTCAGGTGTGTTTTTGTTTGTTTCAGATATGTCTTTAGTTTGCTTCAGGTGTGTCCTAGATGAAATCAGGGCACAGGTAGAACGCGTGAGCCGTGACAGGTGTGGTATATGTGTAGGCGACAGGTGTGTCCAGAAATACCCGTTACCCTGTCCTTCACATACCTGCAGCCTGTCATATGTTGATAACCTGCAGTCGATCACCTGTTGGGGAGAGGGATGGGAGTGGTTGGAGGGAGTAGGGAGGGATGGGTGGGAGTGGGTGTGGGAGGGATGGGAGTAGTTGGAGGGAGGGGATGGAGGAAGAGTAAGGGATGGGATGTGTGGGTGAGAGCGAGAGAGAGAGATAGAGGTGTGTGTTAACTAAGTCACCTTGAGCTTGGCGTCCGTGTAATTAAAGTAATTACCATTGCCGTAATTAACACATTGTGTTGCAGATGTGTGTGTTTGAGTGCATTATGGGTCATATTTTGTCAGTAATGTCACGCGCGTGTGTGTGTGTGTGTGTGTGTGTGTGTGTGTAACCTGACTTAACCTAACCAAGAGAGGGAAAGGACTTCAAAGAACAAACAAAACAACAGTAGCGTAGAACTGAATAACAGGTAATTAAAACACCTGGGTAATGTTCTCGTATGCTGTCGTCGCGTTGGTCGAGGGCTACCACAACCACTGTGCATCGTTTGTGGTAGTAGGAGTAGTAGACTGTCTTTCTCTCTCCTTCCGTCGGCTTTGCTCTGCCTCAGGGGAACGAGAGCTTCTGCCCCTACTCCGACAACTGCTGCAGATATTGACTATGAGGCTACAGTCACTGAATGCCGCATAGATCTGCGGCTCAACTAATTTAACACAGATAGGATAGCTTCTTATGTATTAGGATATTTAATATTAAGGTAATTAAATGGTGGCGAAGGTGTGGCTATTGGGGGAGGCTGGAGGCCACGTAGAAGTAGTGTAGTAGTAGTAGTAGTAGTAGTCGTCGCTTATAATCTTGACAGTCACAGTTGACCCTCCCTGACATGGTCCCTGGTCACTAGTACAACCTCGGGACCCTTGTAATGTTTCATGCCTCTAACTGCTTCCGTTTTGGAGCTATGGTTGGAATCGACAGACACAGGTGAAGGAGGCACAGGCGAGGGAGTGGGGGAGGCACAGGTGAGGGAGTGAGGGAGGCACAGGTGAGGGAGTGAGGGAGGCACAGGTGAGGGAGTGGGGGAGGTACAGGTGAGGAGGTACAAGTGAGGGAGGTACAGGTTAGGGAGGCACAGGTGATGGAATGGGGGAGGCACAGGTGAGGGAGTGAGGGAGGCACAGGTGAGGGAGTGGGGGAGGTACAGGTGAGGGAGTGGGGGTGGCACAGGTGAGGGAGTGGGGGAGGTACAGGTGAGGGAGTGGGGGAGGCACAGGTGAGGGAGTGGGGGAGGTACAGGTGAGGGAGTGGGGGAGGCACAGGTGAGGGAGTGGGGGAGGTACAGGTGAGGGAGTGGGGGAGGTACAGGTGATGGAATGGGGGAGGCGCAGGTGATGGAATGGGGGAGGCACAGGTGAGGGAGTGGGGGAGGTACAGGTGAGGGAGGTACAAGTGAGGGGGTATAGGTTAGGGAGATACAGGTGAGGGAGGGAGTGCGGGGCGGCGGTGTTCACGGCTCCTTCACTGTGAAGGACGCACAAGGTCAACCTACGACGCACTCCCTCACCTCAACCGCCCTCCTTCCCTGGGTAACTGGTTCTCTGTTGTGAAGTGGAGAGAGAGAGAGAGAGAGAGAGAGAGAGAGAGAGAGAGAGAGAGAGAGAGAGAGAGAGAGAGAGAGGCCTATTGATTGATACCTGTGTCTGTTTATCTGCCCATCCACCTGGACGTATGGCCTTACTTCCGTCCTACCCAAACTGTGTGTGTGTGAGAGAGAGAGAGAGAGAGAGAGAGAGAGAGAGAGAGAGAGAGAGAGAGAGAGAGAGAGAGATGGTGGTGGTTGTGACGTGTTTGGTGAGATATATGAGAGAATGATGACGTGTATCGTAGACCAGGTGAATGATCTTACCTGCTGTGAGGTGAAGTGCCAGTGTTAGGGAGGAAGGAAGGTGGGGGAAGTTTCTTGTGTTTGGTTAGGTTAGGTTAGGTTAGGTTAGGGTAGGTTAGGTCAGGATTAGGTTAGGTCAGGATTAGGTTAGGTTAGGTTAGGTTAGGTTAGGTTAGGCTATTTGGAATTGGGTCTTTATACATATTTATTTATTTATTTATTATTATTATTATTATTATTATTATTATTATTATTATTATTATTATTATTATTATTATTATGTCTTAGAAATCACAAGCTTATGAATATCGTTGCTTTACCTTATTTAACAGATATTAGGTGAAGCTCGTGTGTACAGACGGAAGTGCCAAGCTGGTAGGAAAGAGGGAGTGCCAAGCTGGTAGGAAAGAGAGAGTGCCAAGCTGGTAGGAAAGAGGGAGTGCCAAGCTGGTAGTTAAGAGGGAGTGCCAGGCTGGTAGGAAAGAGGGAGTGCCAAGCTGGTAGGAAAGAGGGAGTGCCAAGCTGGTAGGAAAGAGGGAGTGCCAAGCTGGTGGGAAAGAGGGAGTGCCAAGCTGGTAGGAAAGAGGGAGTGCCAAGCTGGTAGGAAAGAGGGAGTGCCAAGCTGGTAGGAAAGAGGGAGTGCCAAGCTGGTAGGAAAGAGAGAGTGCCAAGCTGGTAGGAAAGAGGGAGTGCCAAGCTGGTAGGAAAGAGGGAGTGCCAAGCTGGTAGGAAAGAGGGAGTGCCAAGCTGGTAGGAAAGAGGGAGTGCCAAGCTGGTAGGAAAGAGGGAGTGCCAAGCTGGTAGGAAAGTAGGTAGGCGGTAGTAAGTGCCATGATGAATGGTGGGAATATTAAACTGGGGGAGGGAGGGAGTGCCGAGGTGGAGGGAAGGAAGGGGTGCAAAGGTGGAGGGAAGGAAGGAGTGCCGAGGTGGAGGGAGGGAGGGAGTGCAAAGGTGGAGGGAAGGAAGCAGTACAAAGGTGGAGGGAAGGAAGGAGTGCCGAGGTGGAGGGAGGGAGGGAGTGCCGAGGTGGAGGGAAGGAAGCAGTGCCGAGGTGGAGGGAGGGAGGGAGTGCCGAGTTGGAGGGAAGGAAGGAGTGCAAAGGTGGAGGGAAGGAAGGAGTGCCGAGGTGGAGGGAGGGAGGGAGTGCTGAGGTGGAGGGAAGGAAGCAGTGCAAAGGTGGAGGGAAGGAAGGAGTGCAAAGGTGGAGGGAAGGAAGGAGTGCCGAGGTGGAGGGAGGGAGGGAGTGCCGAGGTGGAGGGAAGGAAGCAGTGCAAAGGTGGAGGGAAGGAAGGAGTGCCGAGGTGGAGGGAGGGAGGGAGTGCAGATGTGGAGGGAGGGAGGGAGGGAGGGAGGTACTCCAGGTCGCACTGCTCGGTGGGGTGAATGACTTCAAACGGAGCTGCCGTGAGCTGTGTTTTTCGCCTGTGTACAGCTCCAGCCTCTCCTGCTGCTGTACTTGTTCCCGCTGTATTGCTGTACATTTTGCTGCTGGTGCTGTACTTGCTGTTGCTGTACTTCCTGTTACTGTACTTTCTGTTACTGTACATTTTTGTTGCTGTTGCTGTACTTGATGCTGCTGTATTGCTGTACTTTTGGGTTGCTGATGCTGTACTTACTTTTGTTACTGCAAGTACAGGGGGGGGGGAGGGGGGATTAAGAAAGTACACTGTAGATAACTCCTTACCCATCGCAGATAATTACCCAGGTACTTCCCGCTTGTTTAGTTAAGATTAGTTATCAGGTAAATTATATATCAATGAGCACTTAGGGGTGAGTTGGGTGTGTTTAGTGGATTCAATTATCTGGAATTAGTTGAGAGTGGCTATGGGTGTGTGTTCATAGAGGAGGGGTGGGGAGGGGGTGTAGTGGGGGGGGGTGGGAGAGGGGGAAAAAGGGTAAGGAAAGGAGGGGAAATGAGGTGAGGGGGTTGAGGAGGAGGAGGTTGAGGAAGGAAAGGGAGGGGGAGGGTAGGGAAGAAAGAGTGAGAAAGGTGGTGGAGGAGGTTGGGGAAGGGAGAGTCACCATTACCACCACAATCATCATCCACAATCATCACCATTATCACCACCATTACCAACATCACCATTACCACCACTATCTCTACACAACTGGGCAGGTCCCATTCATCTTGTTCATATACCATTCTCTAACACCGCCCACCCGCCCACACCCCCCATTACAGTTACTCTCGCGCCCACTTCACCACACCATCTCTTACCACTCCTGCTACCACACTACTACTACCACACCACCTCTGCCCCACTTGCTACCACACTACTACACCACCAATGCTACACCTGCTACCACACCACCACTACGACCACATCACCTCTGCCACACCTCCTACCACACCACCTGCTACCACACCACCTCTGCCACACCTGCTACCAACACCCACTGCCACACCTGTGTAATTTCAGGTGTTTAATGTTAACGTGAAATTTTTTTGTAGTTTCATAGAGATTTTCCAATATTTTTTTATTTACTGTCCTTTTGTCTGTCTGTCTGTCTGTCTGTTTCCGTCAGTCTATGTCTCTACCTGTCTTTCCATCCACCTGTCTGTATAACTATCCTTATTTCTGTCTGTTTGTCAGGAGTTTCGCCATACGGAACACATCACATCACATCACATCACATCACATCACGACACATCACATCATCGCATCACGACACATCACATCACATCACGACACATCACATCACACCACATCACATCACATCACGACACATCACATCACACCACATCACATCATATCACATCACATCACGACACCAGCGTTGCCTCAACTAATAAACGTGAGAGAGAAAGAAAGGAAATGGTGACGTCACTTGCTTCCCAGGCGGAGAGGAGTGTGTTGTAGCGCTTAAACCATCGTCGTCCTCAGGGGGTTAAATCATCGTCCTCGGGGAGTTAAATCATCGTCCTCAGGGGGTTAAACCATCGTCCTCAGCAGGTTAAATCGTCGTAATGGAGCGTTAAATCATCGTCCTCAGGGGGTTAAACCATCGTCCTCGGGGGGTTAAACCATCGTCCTCGGGGGGTTAAACCATCGTCCTCGGGGGGTTAAATCATCGTCCTCAGGGGGTTAAACCATCATCCTCAGGGGGTTAAACCATCGTCCTCGGGGGGGTTAAATCATCGTCCTCAGGGGGTTAAACCATCGTCCTCGGGGGGTTAAACCATCGTCCTCGGGGGGTTAAACCATCGTCCTCGGGGGTTAAACCATCGTCCTCGGGGGTTTAAACCATCGTCCTCGGGGGGTTAAACCATCGTCCTCGGGGTGGTTAAACGATCGTCCTCGGGGGGGTTAAATCATCGTCCTCGGGGGTTAAACCATCGTCCTCGGGGGGGTTAAACCATCGTCCTCGGGGGGGTTAAATCATCGTCCTCAGGGGGTTAAACCATCGTCCTCGGGGGGGTTAAACCATCGTCCTCGGGGGTTAAACCATCGTCCTCGGGGGTTAAACGATCGTCCTCGGTGGGGGTTAAAAGCATGTCTCAGGGGGTTAAACCATCGTCCTCGACTCGTGTTAAACCACGCCTCGGGGGGTAACGTTGGGGGGTTAACTATCGTCCTCGGGGGTTAACATCGTCCTCGGGGTACAAGTTAGGGGTGTGAACTAGCTCACTGTCTCGGGGGTTAAACCATCGTCCTCGGGGGGGTTAAATCATCGTCCTCAGGGGGTTAAACCATCGTCCTCGGGGGTTAAACCATCGTCCTCGGGGGGGTTAAACCATCGTCCTCGGGGGTTAAACCATCGTCCTCGGGGGGTTAAACCATCGTCCTCGGGGGGTTAAACCATCGTCCTCGGGGGTTAAACGATCGTCCTCGGGGGGTTAAATCATCGTCCTCAGGGGGTTAAACCATCGTCCTCGGGGGGTTAAACCATCGTCCTCGGGGGGTTAAACCATCGTCCTCGGGGGGGTTAAACCATCGTCCTCGGGGGTTAAACCATCGTCCTCGGGGGGGTTAAACCATCGTCCTCGGGGGTTAAACCATCGTCCTCGGGGGGTTAAACCATCGTCCTCGGGGGGTTAAACCATCGTCCTCGGGGGGTTAAACCATCGTCCTCGGGGGGTTAAACGATCGTCCTCGGGGGGGTTAAATCATCGTCCTCAGGGGGTTAAACCATCGTCCTCGGGGGTTAAACCATCGTCCTCGGGGGGTTAAACCATCGTCCTCGGGGGGTTAAACCATCGTCCTCGGGGGGTTAAACGATCGTCCTCGGGGGGGTTAAATCATCGTCCTCAGGGGGTTAAACCATCGTCCTCGGGGGGTTAAACCATCGTCCTCGGGGGTTAAACCATCGTCCTCGGGGGGTTAAACCATCGTCCTCGGGGGTTAAACCATCGTCCTCGGGGGGTTAAACCATCGTCCTCGGGGGGTTAAACCATCGTCCTCGGGGGGTTAAACGAACAAAGGGTTAAATCCATCGTCGTGAATGATGTAAAGTGATGTCCTGTGTTTGTTGATGCTTGTTAAACACACCCACACACACACACACACACACACACACACACACACACACACACAGACAGAATATACGTTTACACTTATCCAACTTCCACACGTACACAAAATCAGGTGAAAGAGAGTTAGTGGATGCTCTCCTGTCTCTGTGTTATACTGGGGGTGGGGGCTCAATTATGGGGGTCGTTGAACTAGTACTGAAATGGGTCTTTGTTTCTATGTGGTAATGGTGGGGGTTGTGGTAGTGTGGTGTGGGGTGGTAGTGGTGTGGGGTGTGGTAGTGGTGTGATGTAATGTGATGTAATGTGATATGTGGTAGGGGTGTGGTGTAGTGTAGTGTGGTAGCAACAAGTAGCCCGGGTGGTGGGCGTCCTTCACAAAGGGTGGTTCACCTGGGCTGCCACACACACACACAACTTTCACCCATACACCCCCCCCCCCCTCACTCACCTGGCCGAGCGGGTGGGGGGGGGGGGGTTACTGGTATTTAGGTCATGTTTTCAGCAAGATTTCTGAACCTTTTTGAGATGTACGATACGTCCATCAGTCTGTGTCTAACTGTATGTCAGGTTCTTTCTATCTGTCAGTCTGTCTGTCTATGTCAGTGTGTGTGTGTGTGTGTGTGTGTGTGTGTGTGTGTGCCTTAATTATCCTTTCTATCAAAACAAATCTTATTTAGTGAAGGTTCGGTTGACGTACGTGTTGTTTATTTTTTTTTATTTATATCTATTTTTTCTTCGTGTTTTTTATGCTTTAAAAAGTCAAAGATTTTATTTGTGGATGTTAATGTCTTTCTGTTTCCTCCCCCCTCGCCCTAACACACACACAGGTGACGTCATACAACAAGAAGTCAGCGATAACATTCACTAGTGTATCAAAAATGAACCGAAGTTATCAGTAATGTTTAAGTTTATTGTTTATCAAGTCACAACTCTGCACATGGGCGGCACAGATAAGGTGGTCGGTTATGCATTGGGATCTAGGCAGCAGTGCAATCCGGTCCTGTCTGTGCTACTGAGCAGCCCTTTCGAGGAACCACTTTGCTTATTCCACACGGGGAGAGGGCTTGAAAAGGTGCCCTAAACATAGCCTGTCTAAAAACCTAACCTGACTCGGCAACCGCACCCAGTAAGGTCATCCTAATGCGATCGAAAACACAATAAAAATCACAGATCCAAACAAAAACAAACCACACAACCTCATAATATGGTCCGCTGCATGGAATGTCAGGACCCTACTGGATACTGGCACAAATGAGCGTCCTGAAAGAAGAACTGCCCTTGTGGCAAAAGAGTTGGCTAGGTATAACATCGACATAGCAGCCATTAGTGAGTCCCGGCTCCCAGATGAGGGCCAACTCACAGAACGGGGGTCTGGCTATACCTCTTTTGGAAGGGTAAGCCTGCTGCGGAGAGAAACCGCATTTATGGAGTTGACTCTGCCATCCGCCAATGCATCCTACACAGACTAACTGAAATACCTATTGGGATCAACGAGCGCCTCATGACTCTTCGAGTCCCACTGAATCGCTCACGTTATGCCTTCTTCATCAGTGCATACGCCCCAACACTGGATGCAGAGGATGACATCAAGGAGGCCTTTTACGTCGACCTCGACAGAGTGCTAACTTCTATCCCCAGAGAAGACAAGATTCTGCTCCTTGGCGACATCAATGCCAGAGTTGGCAGAGCTACGAACATTTGGCAGGGAACCATCGGGAGAAATGGACTAGGCAAGAGTAATGTCAACGGCCTACTCCTCCTCAGCAAATGTGCTGCGCACAGCCTCACTATCACCAATACCTTGTTTCGGCAAGCCGACAAGTTCAAGGATTCGTGGCAGCACCTACGATCCAAACACTGGCATTTCATAGACTACATCATTGTTTGCTTGGAAGACAAGAGAACAAATGCCAGTATTCTTGCTGTCACCAACTGTAGAAGCATCGAGGCTACCATTATCCATGAACAATACGCTGGTCTGGCCATGTTACCCGCATGGACGACTGTAGACTGCCAAAGCAGCTACTTTACAGTCACCTAACGAATAGTATACATAACGCCGGCGGACTATTGAAAAGGTATAAGGATAGTCTTAAGACAAACCTGAAAAAATGCCAAATCGACCCCCCTCACCTGGGCGTCGACTACTCCACATCGTCATCGTAATACTTGGAGGAGCACCACACGAGAATCTGTCAATACTTTCGAGTTAGCCCGATTGCAAACCGAGGCAGACAAGCACCAACGCCGGAAAGACGCTGCCATCGACAATCACCACTAGATGCAACACTCCACATGTGCAACGAATGTGGACGACCCTGCGGGTCCCGTATCGGCCTCTTTAGTCACCTCAAAGCTCACCAACCTAGGCGACAAACAATAATAACTCGTATCATTGTATCATATCTGGATAATCGTCATACTCGATTCCGAGTGACAGCAAAGTAATAGTAGTAGTAGTAGTAGTAGTAGTACAGGTGTGTGGGGCTAGGTGGTACAGGTGTGCGGCGCAGGTGCGGTATTTTGAGTTATGTAAACATTAGCTATTGTGTACAGGTGAGAGAGAGAGAGAGAGAGAGAGAGAGAGAGAGAGAGAGAGAGAGAGAGAGAGAGAGAGAGAGAGAGAGAGAGAGATTTCTGTTAGTCCTATGGTCCATACCCCAACATCTGCCCCTCACCGTCTCCCTGTTATGTAGAGATTTTAGTTTAACAAATTTATTGACAAAGCTTGGGGGTACAGTTTACCTATTCTGAGTAATTCAGTCAGGTCTTGACACTGAGGGTGGTATCACTTCTCACTGCCACGCAGGACAGAGGTTCATACACAAAGAAATACAACATATTCATTAGCAGTATATATAAGTCAGTGGTTCATATACATTGGACGTCATATTCTAATTGAAGACTAATCAATGTGGGCGAGCAGCAAATTTTGGATAAACAAAAACAGCAAGAATGTCCTCAAGCACCCTCGAGTCAATGTAATAATTACTCAGTTTATGATACAATAAGCCAGGTGGCCTGAAGTCTTAAGGCATGTGTTTATGTGTGTGAGAGATGGGGGGCGTGTATGAGAGGTGAGGGCGTGTATGAGAGGTGAGGGCGTGTATGAGAGGTGAGGGCGTGTATGAGAGGTGAGGGCGTGACCCCACCACCACATAACCCGGATACAGGTGGGGTTAGTGCCCGGTGACCCAGTATCTGCTGAGGGCGACAACATGACTTTATACTGCTGGTGTGTGTGTCTGTATACCTGTGTGCACCTGTGTGTGTTTGTGTATACCTTTGTGCACTGTGTGTGTTTGTGTATACATTCGTGCACCTGTGTGTGTACCTGTGTGCACCTTTGTGTGTATATATACCTGTGTGTAAGTGTGTGTGTGTGGTGTTTGTGTATATCTGTGTGCACCTGTGTGTGTGTGTGTCTTCTGATGATTATTCTGTTTGTGTGTGTTTGAATGTTTGGTGTGTGTGTGTGTGTCTTCTGATGATTATTCTGTTTGTGTGTGTTTGAATGTTTGGTGTGTGTGTGTGTGTGTGTGTGTGTGTGTGTGTGTGTGTGTGTGTGTGTGTGTGTTAAATATTAATCATATGTTAGTATAGTTAAAATAATTGCTTTAAGAAAATGTTTTTTATCCTTTTTGTCTTTTTTATAGAGAACGTTAGAAGAGGGGGTAGTGGGGGGGGGGGGACTGCTGATACGCGTCTATTTCAGGTACCCATTCACAGCTGGGTCGACTTGGTTAAGCCCCGGACCAACACTTACACTGGTATCTAACTACTGGTACTACTAGTTAACCAGGCAAAGGTGATTGGAGCAGTTACCAAGGAACAGTAGAGGCTAGACTGGCAATTAAGGGATAGACTGGCAATTAAGGCTCGGTAATGATTGTAGCCGACCACAGTATGGCCAGATGGTCTTGTTCGGGGCCATGAGTCGGCGGGGGGAGGTTGAGGGGAGAGAGGGGGTGAGGGGGGTGGGGGCTGGTGGAGGGAGAGAGAAGGGGGAGTGGGACGAGGCAGGTGGTGACGATGAAAGTGAATCAGGAGGCGAAAAAGCAAGAAGAAGAAGAAGAAGAAGAAGAATTTTTTTAGTTTAACAAATTTATTGGCAGAGCTTGTAGTACAGTTTGCCTATTCTGAGTAATTCAGTCAGGTCTTGACACTGAGGGTAGTATCACTTCTCACTGTCACGCAGGACAGAGGTTCACACACAAAGAAATACATCATATTCATTAACAACTATAAATGTATATAGGTCAGATTCATATGGGTAATGTCACTGTTCACTGCCATGCAGGACAGAGGTTCGTACACAAAGAGTTGCATCATATTCATTGACAGAAGAAGAAGAAGATAATAATAAGAAGAGGGGAAACACAGCAAAAAAAATATCAGTGAAATCGCAAAAGGAGAAGAATAAGGTAGAAGCGATAACTATTTTTCTCTGCTCTACCCACTGATCATCGTAGGTTCACACA
>CAUDMG010001662.1:120000-127500 GCA_958450375.1 Homarus gammarus | reverse complement strand
CTCGGGTCGTAACATCAATACTCTGAGTGCCTACACCTCGGATTCCGGGAGACCTCAGTGCCATGCTGCCCTTCCTTTGTCCTGTGTAGGCACTGGTGTCATGGTGGTGGCACTGGTGTCATGGTGGTGGCACTGGTGTCATGGTGGTGGCACTGGTGTCATGATGGTGGCATTGATGTCATGGTGGTGTCACTGGTGTTACTTGTATCATGGTGGTGGCACTAATGTCATGATGGTGGCACTGGTGTCATGGTGTTGGCACTGATGTCATGATGGTGGCACTGATGCCATGGTGGTGGAACTAGTGTCAGAGCGGTGGCATTAATTCATTATTTAAATTGTTGTGGAACTCGTTACCTCAAATCTCGTGATCAGGTCATCCTCAACCGTCATATTTTGTGAGGTTATCGTTGTCAGGTCTCCAGGTAAAGTGAGGTCACCCTCTGTGGATACATTGTGTGAGGTCACCTGCAATTTGGTATTCGGCAGGTAACTAACGTGAGTCTAGGTTTATCCATGTTTTGGTGAATGCAATAATATCGATTTTTTCGGTACATACCAACGCCCTGATTTCATCCATCTTGTTTCTCATACTTCTACTGCTTGTGTAGTAGACATTTAAGTTAGTCGTGTTCTGGGTCCTCTTTTTGATGCGTTTAGGTTTTAACTCCCTGCCTAATTTAGTTTTGTCATAATTCCTAGCACTATTTCCCTGTAACCTTTCACTTTGTTTACCCGCTCCCACTGCAGTCTCCTCCACCCCTGTGTTCATATGTTCCCCTAGCAGTTTAAAGACTTATACATCTTTTGAACTGCCCTCTAGAGAGAGTCAACCAGGGTTACCACACTCTATCCCTAGACAGGTATAAGGGAAGGAAAGGGAAGGAGGAGGGAGGGAGGTGTTAGAGAGGAGAAGTAAATACTGAGGAGAGGAAGAGAGGGACTGGAGGCAAGTAGGAGAGTGGGAGAGATGATAAAGAAGGGGGAAGTGAGAGAGAGGTGAGGTGAGGTAGGTGGGGTAAGGAGTCAGCTGACGGGGGGTCACTGAGAACGAGCGGCAAGTCAGCCAGGTGTTATTTTTTCATGATGAACAACAACTAACACGTCAAATACTCCATAATATTCAAGTTAAATATAAGTTAATGATATAAAATGTAATATAATATTACCTGTAAATGTTTTTAGATAGTTATTGTTAACGCTAGTTTGAATGTATCGATTACCTATCGTTGTGTATCCTAGACAAGAAAATAGGCCTCGCGCCCGCCCCCCCCCCCCCCCCCCCAATCGTAGTGTATCCTAGGAAAAAAATATCACGTTAACGCCACATACCGTTGTGCATCCTGTAAGAAAAAATAGACCGATCACTTACACAGCCTCTAACTCAAGTCAGCCCTCCGTGTTATGTTAGCTAGTGAGTAGTGCACCATTTTCTTCGGCTTAATCATATTTAATATACGTATTATTATTCTTAGGTGTACATTATTAGGTGTTTTTATGTAATTTTGTTTGTTTAATATTTTTATATACTTTTTATCAGTGACGTATTATTGTTATTATTATTGTTGTTGTTCTTATTATTGTTCTTTTTGTTTTATTATTATTTGGATATTATTATTGTTATTTATTATAAGTAGTTAGTGGTAGAATAGTACAGAACACTTAAGTATTTCTGGGAAATCACTAACAAGCGTAACACGTTAAATAGTTCAGGTGTGCGATGACGTCATATTAATTAGCTCAGGTGTGACGGTAGGTGAGGATATAGTGGGGTGGGCTGGTCGAGTGTGAGGTTAGGTTGGTCCACCATCATTCACCAGTTAGTGGGGTACATACATCTCCAACATGAATGAAAATCGGGCCAATCGCGACACACCTCACGCTCCTGACCGCCAATCGCGACACACCTCACGCTCCTGACCGCCAATCGCGACACACCTCACGCTCCTGACCGCCAATCGCGACACACCTCACGCTCCTGACCGCCAATCGCGACACACCTCACGCTCCTGACCGCCAATCGCGACACACCTCACGCTCCTGACCGCCAATCGCGACACACCTCACGCTCCTGACCAATCAAAGTTTGCCAGGGAAGAAAACGTCGTCGCCATGGTAACGAGAGACGCCACATCACCTTTGGATATTTTTACTACCAGTTGTACTTGTTACCATGGCAACGGCACCCCTCCCCTCACACGGTATTCAGAAGAGTGTGTTCTCATGTCTAAGAAGATCGTCCTTGTATGAATGTTATGTAAGTTTTAATATAATGTTGTATGTTTTCAAAGTGTGATGTAGTGTATGTTTGTGTCAACCTCTCGGTGGTTTGGTATATTTGTGTAAGTTTGGCTGTATTTCGTATGGTTAAGAATACAAGGTATACAGTATGTGTTTAAGACTATCGCGTGAGGCAGGTGGTGTATCACGTGACCAAGGTGTTAACACAGGTGTCCAAAAGGTAAACATACGGTGGCGATGATAGTAGTAGTTGTGATGGTGGTGGTGGTAGTAGTGGTGGTGGTAGTGGTGGTGGGGATGGTGGTGGTGGTAGTGGTGGGGATGGTGGTGGTAGTAGTGGTGGGGATGGTGGTGGTAGTGGTAGTAGTGGTGGGGATGGTGGTGGAGGTAGTAGTGGTGGTGGTAGTGGTGGTGGTGGTAGTAGTGGTGGGGATGGTGGTAGTAGTGGTAGTAGTGGTAGTAGTGGTGGTGGTGGTAGTGGTAGTAGTGGTGGGGATGGTGGTGGAGGTAGTAGTGGTGGTGGTAGTGGTGGTGGTGGTAGTAGTGGTGGGGATGGTGGTGGTAGTGGTAGTAGTGGTGGGGATGGTGGTGGTAGTAGTGGTGGGGATGGTGGTGGTAGTGGTAGTAGTGGTGGGGATGGTGGTAGTAGTGGTGGGGATGGTGGTGGTAGTGGTAGTAGTGGTGGGGATGGTAGTGGTGGTGGTGGTAGTAGTGGTGGGGATGGTGGTGGTAGTGGTAGTAGTGTTGGTGGTAATTTGCTAATGATTTTTTGTTGCCATTCCCAGCGGCTAGTTTATTGTGCACCCCACACTCATCCTGTGAGCGGTAGCGCAAAAGGATTACAGAGTAGAGGTCACAAAGGGTCATAATAATTAACCCCCGTGGTCAGGATATTATGGCACTGAATGTTACACAGTATTTCAAATAAATTCTTTGTTTAGTTCTGTATATAAATGGTAATTTATTCACAACTGCGTGAGTACAGGAGTGTGAGGCAATATGTCTGGCCGCACACTTTATTATTCACATTTGCGTGAGAAGTATTGAAGCTGATACAGCTACTAAGTGCAAAAAAATGGATACAATCATAATATGTCGGCTATCTTGCCATTAGAGATGAAGTGTTGTGCCATTTCACACACAGTGTGCTTGGACATGTCCCTAAAAGGTTCTATCTTCACACAGTCGAGGACGTAGTGTTCAAGTGTGTGGCCATAAGTATGGCCACACACTTTACATTTAGTTTTGTTTACATCTGTTTGAGGAACATACTGCCAGAGATACTTATATCCTAACCTTAATCTAGCGGTTACAACATCTTGTAATCTAGTGATCTTGTTACTTGCTCCATAATACATGTTTCATATGATACATCTCATCATGGTAAACAATGGATTGACTAGTGCCTGTTTGCGCTTGTCTGCTTGCGTCACATTGATCAATGGTGGTGGTGGTAGTGATGGTTTTCCTGATTAAGTATTGTTGTTAACAGACTAGTGCACTGTACTGTATGTGTGTGTGTGAGAGTCGCCACAAACAAGGACTCTCTCTCTCTCTCTCTCTCTCTCTCTCTCTCTCTCTCTCTCTCTCTCTCTCTCTCTCTCTCTCTCTCTCTCCACGAATCACCAAATATAGAAGAGAGCTTTTACCTAAACATTTAACATGAGTATATTGTGTGAATAAATTACTGGGGAAATAAATATATGGTTAAAGAATGTACACTCCCAAAAAAGTACCCCCCCCCCCTTCCCTGAGCCTGATGTACTTGGAAATGAACACAATAACACATGCATAGTAGAGTCTTGGTTGGGTTGGTGTTTCTGATAGTGAGTTGCACCTTTCTGTAGTACACCAACTATTCTCTACATAATGTGATGAAATAGGATGAGTTGTGATACCATCTGTATAACCAATGATGTCATGAGTAACCCGCTGATTTATGGCACCTTGATACTACTTCAGCCCCAGGGAATGAGTTGCCAAATATAACGTTTCGTGAACTGAGGTTACAATGGAATCGCTTCAAACGAAATATAAAACACTATGATACGATATTACATTTATTTACGAATATAGTCATCACAGGTGTATTATGATGGTATATCCAATTATAATGACGTTATATTTTACTGCATTTCGATGTTATTTCTACCTCAATTGATGAGGTAACAGTTATGAATATAACGTCCCATCTCATGGCATCGGAACATTATCTGATACACACTACGAGACGATGTCGTCAAGTCCTTCCATGGTATTGACATACTATGGACGCACCAGAGGCAACACGAGGCAGTAGCATCGCCCTTCACGACATAGGCCTAAGCAATGAGGTAAACATAATGCTATATATATTTAACTAACAAACATTGATTTGTAGCTATGCTGTTATTTGGAAAGTGAAATTTTTTCATGTCTGTCGGTGCAAGCTGTTTTCCTACAAGTCTCAGATACTAGTGTTGGTCATAAGAACATAAGAACATAAGAAAGTGGGATACTGCAGGAGGCCGACTGGCCCATACAGGGCAGATCCCTTTCACACCCATCCCAGCACTTCCATGTGCCTATCCAACTTCGTCTTGAAGCTCCCTAGCGTCCCCGATCCTACTATAGCACTCGGTAGCCTATTCCACATATCCACAACTCTATTACCAAACCAGTGCTTGCCTATATCCTTTCTGAATCGGAATTTATCTAATTTAAAGCCATTTGTTCTAGTTATTTCGTTATTACTTTCTAGTTATTTCGTTATTACAGCAGAAAACGCCCACTATTTGACTGCCGTTGATATATTTTCGCTACATTAATATCATTATATTATTCTACTGAAGATGTAGCACGGTGATTCACCACAACTACAACAAATGCCAGAAATAATAACTGGTAGCCTTATAGATACTAGGAAGGCAGGCCTACCAACATAATGTAGGAATCACAATTAGTGATCGGAAATATTCGTCCATTGCGTCACAGTGTATCGATGAGAGACCGATACCTTTTGGGGAGAGTGTACAACATTATCTAAAATGCCAACAATAACAAAAATCGTCATGGTTCATTTGGCGCCTTTTATATTCTTGGGGACCGCATCCGTTTTCCTTTGGGCTCAGTGAAGATGTCGCTTCCTCTTTCTTTCTTTTTTCCTCTTACTTTATTTTTTTGACCTTGTAGGGGGGTAGGTGTTGTTAGAGGGAGTAGTAGGGGGAGGGGTGCTGGAAGGAGAAAGGGAAAATGGGGAGAAGGAAGAAAAATAAGAGGAGGAAGAAGAATAGGAGGAAGGCAAATAATTGGAGCTGGGGAAAAGGACTTAGGAGACAGATGGAGAAGATTGCTCTAGCAGCTTTCTTTTGAGCTCTTCCAGTGCAGCTACCTGAGCCTCAAGGAAAGAGTATCTTTGTGGGTCGTTCTGCCTTTGTCTTTTGGGGGCGGGTTGTCTGATTCTTTTTTACTCATCTGCTGCTCCTAGGTTTGTGGGGGAGATTTGCTTCCTTTTTCTTGGCTAATCTAGTGCGTCTAAGTTTGTGAGGGAGAGTTGCCTCCTTTTTTTTGGCTCAACTGGTGCTGTTAACCCTCTGAAGGAGGAGAATCGCCTCTTTCTGTGTGACTCAGTTGATGGTTCTATGTTTTTGGGGGTGAGTGTTCCCGAGGATGGTGTCTGTTGCCTGTGGATATGGAATCGCAAGAGTTGAATAAAGGATAAATTTGATGGCCTATCACGTGGGTTTTTCTTTTAGGACATTCTCAACCACTTTTCTATTTCAGGATAGACAGCAAAGTTTATCTCTTTCATGAGCTCTAACCACATAACGCCGGCACTGAACACCTCACTCGCCTCCGAACACCCTCTTGTCTACATTACCTCAGGCGCGTACCAGAAGCGTCTGGGAGGGATCGGTTTTTTGAAAACATAATCTCCGAGCCGCCGAGATATCCCGAAGTCGATTAATGTAACTTCCAAGTTCTTTTCATTAATACATATATTATTATGTTTGATATCACAGTGGGCATAACCCAGGGTGAACATACCCTGTAGAGTCTCGTGTACTTGTAACATTATGTTATAAAGAATGTTTTCCTCCATATTATATTTGTTGAAGAATTCCCGGAGTGTTATTCCAGCATATTCACTTATAATAAGAGCCTTTTCCTCGTACACTCCACAACAGCGCTACACGCCCGGGACACGTTAAAAGCGGCTCAACATGTTCGCTTCCGAGTTGAAGATCGGCTTGTTATTTTTGTTGCTGAGAACGTGTTTAACAACGATATCTTTCATGAACGGTTTTCTCAAGAGTTAACATAGACCAAACCCTCCTTAACCTAGTATTGACACCTTGGCCCCGTAGTAGAGGTCATCAATAATTGCACATTTTAAATTGTTGACGTAATCGTTGAGGGAATCTGTCTCTCTGAGAGTTGCCATTATTTTTCTCTGTTGAACAGACTGGGTCCAGAAGGAAAGCTTCCCAGTCTCGCTTAATATGCATCATTATCAGAGACAGTTTGGAACACTTCCCTCGTGACTGGCAGTGTCAGGTAAAGGTGCCCTTCTAGTGTAAACTATACTGCACTACACTACATCTACTGCACTACACTACATCTACTGCACTATCACCTACACTACATCTACTGCACTACACTACATCTACTGCACTATCACCTACACTACATCTATTGCACTATCATCTACACTACATCTACTGCACTATCTCCTCTACATCGCTTACACTATCAAGTAGTGAATAAGATAGTGCAATAGATGTAGTGTAGGTGATAGTGCAGTAGATGTAGTGTAGATGATAGTGCAATAGATGTAGTGTAGGTGATAGTGCAGTAGATGTAGTGTAGATGATAGTGCAATAGATGTAGTGTAGGTGATAGTGCAGTAGATGTAGTGTAGATGATAGTGCAATAGATGTAGTGTAGGTGATAGTGCAGTAGATGTAGTGTAGATGATAGTGCAGTAGATGTAGTGTAGGTGATAGTGCAGTAGATGTAGTGTAGATGATAGTGCAATAGATGTAGTGTAGGTGATAGTGCAGTAGATGTAGTGTAGATGATAGTGCAGTAGATGTAGTGTAGGTGATAGTGCAGTAGATGTAGTGTAGATGATAGTGCAGTAGATGTAGTGTAGGTGATAGTGCAGTAGATGTAGTGTAGATGATAGTGCAGTAGATGTAGTGTAGGTGATAGTGCAGTAGATGTAGTGTAGACGATAGTGCAGTAGATGTAGTGTAGATGATAGTGCAGTAGATGTAG
>CAUDMG010001662.1:102500-115000 GCA_958450375.1 Homarus gammarus | reverse complement strand
CACTTCAGGCTACGCTTACAACTATCTAGAAATAATCGCCAGTCATTTGGACTATACAATGGAATCCCTAATTCCTGGAGAAGACCCAGGATATTATGACAGCAAACAAACTTATTCTCCTCTGTAAAGAATGGCACAAAATCCTGTTCCCGCTTTCTGAAATCTGAAACTTTTGTGGTCTGGTTCAGTAGAGCCTTTTCTTGCAACCTAGAAGCTAGAACTTCTGCTGCATTTTTGGAGAGACCCAAATCACGCACAAGGTCATTCAGCTCTGGCTGACTAAACTTCTGAGGGGTTGATGACTCTGGTGTACCATCAGAAGAATCGTCGGAATCTGCAAGTATTTCTTGAGTTTCATGTTCACTCTCTTGGTCTTTGTCGCTTCCCTCCTCTTCAGCTGGAGACAACCCATTAAAAACTGGAACTGGTAGCTCATCAGAGTGCAAAGTAGGTCGAATTGCTGAAGGGATACTAGGATACGATATTTTATGTCTGTTTTTCTTGCCAACACCCTTCGTATTGATCAGACAAAAATAGCAGTCAGTTGTGTGGTCCTTCGGTTCTCGCCAGGTCATGGGAATTCCGAACGGTAAGCCCTTACGTTTTCCTTTTGTCCAGTCACGCAGCATTTCTTCGCAGTTATGACACACAGCATGTGGAGCCCATTTTTTGTCTTGGTCGCCAAGAGTAAGTCCGAAGTACGCTTTATAGCCGCGCCTCACAAACGATGTTATATTGCGCCTCTGACGAATAAGCGTGAAGTATCCACAAATATAACAGAAGGCATCAGGTTTGTTCACACATTGATTTCTCTTTGTAGCCATGACCAAATCTGAAAGAAAAAACAGACAAAATTATATCTCCCTATTGATACCATAATCGTGTAATTAATTAATTTGACCGCAAACGGCTAGAATGTAAAACCTCAAATTACATGAAAACTGGAGCATGCAGAACAAAACTGGTTTCAAATATGAAATCAGCAGATCAAAAATGGTAAGAAACAGTAAAGAAATCTCATGCAACTGGGAATTATAAAAAATTTGTTGTCCTGTGTTATCATTATTATTATTATTATTATTATTTTTATTATTATTATTTTTATTATTATTATTATTATCATTATCATTATCACTATCATTATCATTATTATTGTTGTTATGACACAAATCAGACGATAAATTTACGTAAACACACAGGACAGGTTGCCAAGGGTCACCACTTCTCGCCCCTCCCTCCCTCCCTCCCTCCCTGACCCCCCCTTCCCTCCCTCACCCCATCCTTACCTCCCTCGCCCCACCCTTACCTCCCTACCGCTGCTCGTGGTCAATTGCGTATTAGCGGGGTGTGTGGTGTGCCGTGCCAAGAAGCCTGCTGTTTTGTTGTGACACTTTGTTTTTCACGAAGGGGCCAAGTGTGTGTGTGTGAGAGGAAGAGAGAGAGAGAGAGAGAGTGAGTTGTAATTCTCTCTCTCTCCTTCCTTCCTTCCTCACGCCAAGAAGGCTACGAGGTAATTCGCGTGTGTGTGTGTGTGTGTGTGTGTGTGTGTGTGTGTGTACATCACCTGGCAGGAGGCTGACTCTTCTAGGTACTGTTAATGAGCTGTTTCCAGGTATACTGTTCTTCTTTAATTATCTTCTCTTCTTTCTCCCTTCTCTCTTTCTTATCCTCTTCTATCTTCCCTGTTTCCTCTCTATGTCCTCTCCATTTTTTCCTTTCTCTTCCTCCTCCATTTTTTCCTATTCCTTTTTTCTCCCCATTCTTCTTCTTTCTCCTCCCCTTTCTTCCTTTCTTCTCTCTTCCTCCCCTACTATCCTCTCTTCTTCTTCTATCCCCCCCCCCATCTCTCCCTCCTTCTTATCTTTCTCCCCCACACCTTCTCTCCATATCTCCCTATCCTCCTCCCCCCACACACACACCTTGCAACATGACCTTCCCGGAACTACCACTATCACCTCCACCACCCCCCCCCCCTCCTCCTCCTCTTGTTGCATCCCCTGTGTCATATTGCAAGGCGCTGCTGATAAACGACCGACTTCTGCGTAGTTTGTGACAAGTGACGTTTCCGTAGAAGAGTTCCCCCCCCCCACCCCTACCCCCACCCACCCCCTACCCCCCACCCCTACCCCCACCCACCCCCTACCCCCCACCCCCCACCCCATACCCCCCACTATGTCGTTCTCTTTGCCTGTGTGAAGTTGTCCTTGTCGTCCTTGCTCGAGGTGATTTGTCTGCACCGTTGCAAAAAAAAAAATTCAGTTGTGGTTTGTTTATATAAGTGGGACGTGTTTTGGTGTGTTTTTTTTTTTTTTTTTTTCTAAGTCTGTTTTGGGGATTTATTTAATATATTGTCAAACCAATCGTTCATTGACCTCCTCCCTCCTCCTACTCCGGCTGTAAGGGTGACGGGAGAGGCTCTGTTGGTCCTGTGTTCATCAGTGTGGTGGGATTTACATGCTCTTCAACCTCACTGTAAATTGGAGAGAAATCAAAGTGTGGGGTTGAGAGCGGTCACACCTCGGGGGGTATAGAAACATGTGCTCGTGGCTTTGATTTCTCTAACCGTGTGGGGTGTGTGAAGGAACCCCCCCCTCTCTCCCCCCCTTCTCTCCTTCCTCCTCCCCTTTCCTTCCTCCTCCCCTTTCCTTCCTCCTCCCCTTTCCTTCCTCCTCTCCTTTCCTTCCTCCTCTTCCTCTCCTTTCCTTCCCCCCCTTCCTCTCCTTCCCTCCTCCCTCTCCTTTCTTCTCCCTCAAGACTGACTCCTTCCCCCAGCACATGGACTCCCTCCCCAATCCTCCACCACTAACCCCCCCTCTGTCTCCCCACCCCCACCAACCACCCCCTCTTGACTCCCACAGCCCCCAACAATCCCACCCCCCCTCCAGGCTTCTCCATCACCAAAATTCTCTCCTCCCCCTATCCCCATCCCCCTCACCACCATGATTCCCCTCCCAAGACCCCCCATCCCCCCACCCCCCCCCCTATCATCCCCAGCAGGAACGGAGGTAACAGAAATTTTCCTTCCTTTGTGTGTAGGAGTTTAATTACACTTGATGACTGTTATTGTCCTTGAAACTTAAATTATCCCCTTCCCACCCCTCCTTCCCACCCCTCCTTCCCTCCCCTCCTTCCCACCCCTCCTTCCCACCCCTCCTTCCCACCCCTCCTTCCCTCCCCTCCTTCCCACCCCTCCTTCCCTCCCCTCCTTCCCACCCCTCCTTCCCTCCCCTCCTTCCCACCCCTCCTTCCCACCCCTCCTTCCCACCCCTCCTTCCCTCCCCTCCTTCCCTTTCCCTCTCCCTCCATCTCCTTCCTTTCTCCCCTTTTTTCACCTTTACCTCCCCCTTCCCCCTTTCTTTCCTTCCTTCCCTCCCCCCTCCTCTCAATCGCCTGTCTCTGTCCTCCTCCCCTCTCTCTCCCTCCTTCCTCCTCCTTCTTCTCTCTCTCCCCCCTCCTCCTTCCCCCTCTCCCCCCCTCCCCCAGTGATTGTTAGTGTCTCCCTCAGAAGGTTAAATTACCCTGTGCTTTTTTATAGATGGTCTGCAATTACTTTGATGGCTGTATGTTATTGTTTGTAGTGGTTGCCATGACTCCTTCTTCCTCCTCCTCCTCCATCATCACCATCATCACCACCATCACCACCACTGTCTTATGGTTTTTCCTCTCTCTCTCTCTCTCTCTCTCTCTCTCTCTCTCTCTCTCTCTCTCTCTCTCTCTCTCTCTCTCTCTCTCTCTCTCTCGGCTCCCCAACATTACCTCTTCCTACTCCTCCTGTTCGTAGGATGCAGGAGGAAGATGTTGACGAGTAATCCCTCCTATCCATCACCAAAGACTCCTCCTTCCTCCTATCCTCCTCCTTCCTCCTATCCTTCACCAATGACGCCTTCTCCTTGTATATACGTTCCTTTTCTAGGATGAAGGAGGAGTTTAGGAAGAAGAGGGTCATCCTAGAGGACTTCTATACCCCCCCCCCCCTCCTTCTTCTTAGGTAGGCAGGAGGAAGGAGGAATCTAGCCATCCGGGTCTCTATTACAGTGGTATAGGAGACGATAAACCAGTCAGGCCGGATATTAACACATAAAATTACCGTGGCTGGCTGTGACCTCTGCTGTATGGGGAGGTCCGGCTGCCTGATGCCTTTCAATAATAGTAAATATAATGATAATGACGATGATGACACTAATAATGATAATGATGATAATAATAATAAGATTGTTTCAGTATAAAGCTACAGTCAATTGGTAGTTACAGTTAACACGCTGGAGTTGGGTTTGTTGTTATTATTAAATGTTTTTTTTGTTTTTTGTTGTTGTTTGGAAAGTAATTCGTCTGTGTGTGTGTGTGTGTGTGTGTGTGTGTGTGTGTGTGTGTGTGTGTGATGATAAAGAAATGTTGTTAAATAATTTTGTTTCCCCTTTCTGTGTGTATGCATGGATGAAGACTACACACACACACACACACACACCAGACTTAACAATGCGGTGGCTCAGTGGACACAACACTCGCTTCCAACTTTTAGGGTCGATAGTTCGCATCCACAATGTACTCCCACTTCACACAGTTATAAATGGGTTCCTGTCTTTAAACTTGAGGGAATGAAGGGTGTCAAGTCCAGTGTTGGCCATACTTATTCTTGTGTACCTAAGGCTTGTTGTATTATATTCAGTATCCACACTACCCACACTATCCACACTACCCACACTATCCACACCACCCACACTATCCACACTACCCACACTATCCACACCACCCACACCACCCACACTATCCACACTATCCACACCACCCACACTATCCACACCACCCACAATATCCACACCACCCACACTACCCTCACTACCCCTATAGTCGTCAGGTTTAGTGGACACAATTTTACCTATGAAGTGAAACCCTCCATATAGCGGACTTCTCTCTATATAATTCGTTAGATGGGGGGGTGTCATGTGAAACGTACCCTCGATATAACGGAGTGTCTTATCTATATTGTTCGTTAGAGGGGGGTTTCACATATAAGGGTCCCTCGATATAACGGACTTTCATTCTCCATATAGTCCGCTAAATGGAGGTTTCATATCTAATGGTCCTTCGATATAACGGACTTTCCTTCTCCTTATAGTCCGCTAAATGGAGGTTTCATATCTAACGGTTCCTCGATATAGCGGACTTTCCTTCTCCATATAGTCCGCTAAATAGAGGTTTCGCGGTATTAATCACCAAACGACTTCGTGGAATGTGGAGAGACGCCCCGGGAGCAGGTCTTCGTGACGCCCCGGGAGGAGGTCTTCGTGGGAGGCTGTGGGAAGATGTTTTTGATATTTGGCAGAGTCACTCAGTCCCCCCGTGAACCTTGGACCACTTCTATAGGAGGCATGGGGTGAGGGTGAGGGAGGGTGAGGGGGTGAGGGAGGGTGAAGGTGAGGGAGGGAGAGGGAGGGTGAGGGGGTGAGGGAGGGTGAGGGTGAGGGAGGGTGAGGGTGAGGGAGTGAGGGAGGGTGAGGGTGAGGGAGTGAGGGAGAGGCAGGTGGGGGAGGGAGGGGAAGGTTGTGAAGATAGGGAGGGGAGTGGTGGAAGGATGTGAAGGGGAGGAGCTAGTGAGGGGGAAGTGAGATAGATAGGGTAGGGGGGGTGAAGGAGGGGAGGGTAGGAGGGAGGTAAGGTGAGATAGGAGGGGTTAGGCATGGAAGGGTATTGGAAGGTGAGGTGTGAGGGATGATAAGGGTAGAAGTAATGGAGGTGAGGTGAGGTTAGGGGTAGGGGAAGGGTAAAATATGTGAGGGGGAGATGATGTATGTAAACACATCCCCCCCCCCCCCCACGTGTTGAATCTACTTCCGCCTGACCTTCAAACTCCACTGCCACCACACCACACAACACAACACAACACAACATCACACCATACCACAATACACCATACTACACCTCACAACATAAGAACATAAGAAAATAAGGAGTCTGCAATAGGCCGGTTGGCCCGTGCATGGCAGCTCCTGTCGAGAGTTACTACCACTCTCTATCATCCACGAATCTATCTAGCCTCCTTTTAAAACTTTCCAGCGTTCCAGCACTTACTACAAAGTTGCTAAGCTTGTTCCACTCGTCTACCACCCTATTTGTGAACCAGTTTCTTCCTATCTCCCTCCTAAACCTAAACTTATCCAACTTAAATCCGTTGCTCCGAGTCCTATCCTGCTCGGATATTATAAGAACTTTATCTATATCTCCTTTATTGATTCCTTTCACCCACTTAAATACTTCTATCATATCTCCCCGCATTCTTCGTCTTTCTAGGGAATGCAAGTTAAGTTTCTTTAACCTATCCTGATATGGAAGGTTTCTAAGTCCCGGAATCATTTTCGTCATTCTTCGCTGCACCGACTCTAGTGAATTGATATCCATTCTATAATAAGGGCACCAGAACTGAACAGCAACACACAACATCACACCACACCATACCACAATACACCATACCACACCTCACAACACATCACACCACACCACACCATACCACACCACACCACACCAGACGACACAACAACACTCACTAAACCAATAAACCCCAAATTAACTCACCAGTGAAGATTACCTGTAGATAATTAACCGTATCCCAGGTACAGGTGCTCAGGGATAGACTAGTATCAAGGCCCTACTGGAAATAATCATCTGATGGCTTTGTTATCCTTGGTCAAATTGCCTTACTGTTAACTATTGTTGTTTATCTGCGTTGTGTGTGCACCTGCTGAACTGTATACCTGTTTGTCTACACACCTGGCGAACCAATTGTAAACCTGTATGACGTTTACACTGAATACTAATTAATTAATATTATTATTATTTTTGTTTATTATTATTATTATTATCATTAGACTCGTGTTGTCCCAAGGCGGATCTATGACAACAACAACAAGGTGCATTGTGGGTGCCAGGATGCGTGACGTCACGGGCTGTGGCGGTGTTGGCAGCACGAGGTCAGGCTATTTACGCTAGGACACGCCCACCTGTTGTGAGGGGAGGAGAGAGAGAGAGAAGGAAGGAGAGAGGGGAGGTAGATAAGGAGGAGGGGGAATGAAGGAGGGAGAGGAGGGGGAATAAGGGAGGGAGGGGAGGAAGAAGAGAAGGAGGGAGAGAATGAAAAGGATGGAGGGAGGAAAGGTACTTACGGGGGAAGAGGGAGGAGGGGGAATGAGGGAGGGAGAGGAGGAAGAAAAGAAGGAAGGCAGGAAGGAAGGTAGAATAAGGATGAAATAATAAGGCAAGTTTAGCATTTATTTGAAGAGTTGATGTGACTGAGGTGTGTTGCTCCCGGGAGTCGACGGCAAGCGGAAATGTGAGAGTGGAGAGTGGGGGAGTGAAGGAGGAACATAGGAACATAAGAAAATAAGGAGTCTGCAATAGGCCGGTTGGCCTGTGCATGGCAGCTCCTGTCGAGAGTTACTATCACTCTCTATCATCCATGAATCTATGCAGCCTCCTTTTGAAACTTTCCAGAGTTCCCGCACTTACTACAAAGTTGCTAAGCTTGTTCCACTCGTCCACCTCCCTATTAGTGAACCAGTTCCTTCCTATCTCCCTCCTAAACCTAAACTTATCCAACTTGAATCCGTTGCTCCGAGTCCTATCCTGCTCGGATATTATAAGAACTTTATCTATATTCCCTTTATTGATTCCTTTCACCCACTTAAATACTTCTATCATATCTCCCCGCACTCTTCGTCTGTCTAGGGAATGCAAGTTAAGTTTCTTTAACCTATCCTGATATGGAAGGTTTCTAAGTCCCGGAATCATTTTTGTCATTCTTCGCTGCACCGATTCTAGTGAATTTATATCCATTCTATAATAGGGGCACCAGAACTGAACCGCATAATCGAGGTGCGGCCTAACTAGTGCAAGATATAGTTGCAATAAGACCTCTGCACTCTTGTTACTTACACTTCTAGATATAAACCCAATACTCTGTTTGCCTTATTTCGAACATTAACGCACTGTTTTCTAGGCCGTAGGTCCGGGCTTACAAGTACCCCTAGGTCTCTTTCACAAGTCGACTTCTCTAGGTTGATGTTGTTCAGGCTGTATACATTATAAGTATTTGTTCTTCCAATATTAAGTACGCTGCACTTGCTGGTGTTGAATTTCATTTGCCATTTTTCAGACCACCCCTGCAGTTTATTTAGATCCTCCTGTAATGCATTTGCATCCTGCCCTGAATTAATTTGCCGCCCTATTTTGGTGTCATCCGCAAACTTGCTTATGTCACTGCTGATCCCAGTATCTAAATCGTTTATGTAGATTATGAACAAGAGTGGGCCTAGTACTGACCCCTGGGGAACCCCACTGGTTACACGGCCCCACTCAGATTTAACACCATCTACGCTGACCCTCTTCGTTCTATCGGTGAGCCATGATTTTATCCAATTTAAAACTTTCCCCTCGATACCATGAGCCTTAATTTTTCTCAGAAGCCTCTGATGCGGTACTCTGTCAAATGCTTTGCTAAAGTCTAAGTAAATAACATCGTAATTTTCGTCATTATCTACTACCTCGAAGACTTTCCTAAAAAACGTCAGCAGATTTGTTAGACAAGATTTTCCCTTTGTAAACCCATGTTGAGAGTCGTAGATTAATTTGCTTTTCTCTAGATGCGATCGGATGCTATCTGCTATAATTGATTCAAGAAATTTCCCCACTACTGACGTCAAACTGATCGGCCGGTAATTTGACGCTGATGCTCTGTCTCCCTTTTTAAATATGGGTACTACATTCGCCTGTTTCCACAACTCTGGCACAACTCCAGTGTCTAATGATTTTGTAAATAAGTTTACGAGGGGTCCGCTAATCTGTTCCCTACACTCTTTCAAGACTCGAGGAAAAATTTCATCCGGCCCTGGGGATTTTGTTTTCTTTAGTTTATTTATCTTCTTAAGAACATCCTCTTTTCTGATAGTGATTTTCTTTAATTTCTCTTCTTCCTTTCCCTTAAATATCAGTTCCACCTCCGGAATTTCATGGCAAATTTCTTCTGTGAAAACTGATAAGAAGTAGCTGTTCAAGGCTTTGCTCATGTCTTCATTGCCATTTATCAATTCTCCCCTTCCTGACTTTAAAGGCCCAACTTTGTCCTTGACCTTTGTCCTATATACCTGGAAAAATCCCTTGGGATTCGCCTTGGATTCTCTTGCTATTTTGATGGTCACTAGGTCTCACTGGATCAGCTTGGGGCGATGATAAAGTTATTTAGACAGACAGACAGACAGAGTGACACTATCAATGTTATTTAAGTAATTTATAGAAAACATTAATTTTCATGATTAGTTTTCATCAGGCGCGTATGATTCTCTCTCTCTCTCTCTCTCTCTCTCTCTCTCTCTCTCTCTCTCTCTCTCTCTCTCTCTCTCTCTCTCCCTCTCTCTCTCTCTCTCTCTCTCTCTCTCTCTCTCTCTCTCTATCTATATATATATATCTATACTATATATATATATATATATATATATATTTATATATATATATATATATATATATATATATATATATTATATATATATATATATTATATTATCATACAGTACATTAACCTGTATTGTATATATTCACTCACACAGTAGTGCCACTTGGCCCTGGTTCTGGGTGCCACCTGGCGTACTAGGCACCTCGTGGCACTAACCTCGTGGTTTGGCTGGCTACAAGTATTTAATCTGGCACTGAAAAGACGCCGGTTTGATGTATATTTTTGTTATGGTACATTCAGTGTGTGTGTGTGTGTGTCAGTATGAGGCAGCACCAGTATTAGGGACAGGGGGTCAGGACCAGGCGTAGGTGTCAAGAGTGCCCAATACCACTCACTCACTCACAGTCCATGAAGTTAAAGTATTGGAGACTCGAGGGTGGGGGGAGGGGGGTGTTGTGCATTTCTTACCCCCCCTCTCCCCTCCTCTTCCTACCCTTCTACCCCTCCCCTCTTTTTCCACTTGCCCCTAGACCATCTCTTGCACTCCTACCTCCCCCCTTACCCCCACTACTCCCCCTTCCACCCCTACCATTATCTTCTTAGTTAGAAAAATGTGGAATGGTTCGTCTTGCGTGATAGTGGTAGAAGAGGTAGTAGTAGTACTTGTGGTGGTCGTCGTTAGGGGTGATGGTAGTAGTAGCAGTAGTAACAAGCGGGCCATACAGTTCATCGTCGGCGTCGTCATCATCATCGACACACACCAGGTAACGCACAGGCTTAATTAGTAAACTCCCGCTGAGAGAGAGAGAGAGAGAGAGAGAGAGAGAGAGAGAGAGAGAGAGAGAGAGAGAGAGAGAGAGAGAGAGAGAGAGAGAGAGTCTCGCTCAAATGCATCAACAACATTTAAAGATTTAGAGGCAGAAAACACAACCACAAACTAGACCAGAACAGCAGACTAGCCAACGACGCACCACACACACACACTCTGAAGGTGCCAAGGGCTGTTGTATAAGGGTAAGGCCAGGCTGGTTTAAGGTGTATTTGGGGTGCTTAACAGGATCTTGGGTCAGGTGTGTGTGTGTGTCTGGGGTCAGGTATGTGTGTGTGTGGGGTCAGGTGTGGGTGTGTGGGGTCAGGTGAGGGTGTGGGGTCAGGTGAGGGTGTGGAGTCAGGTGTGGGTGTGTGGGGTCAGGTGTGGGTGTGTGGGGTCAGGTGTGGGTGTGTGGGGTCAGGTGTGGGTGTGTGGGGTCAGGTGAAGGTGTGGGGTCAGATGAGGGTATGGGGTCGGGTGTGGGTATGGGGTCGGGTGTGGGGTCAGGTGAGGGAGTAAGGGTGTGGGTGTGGAGTCAGGTGAGGGTGTGGAGTCAGGTGAGGGTGTTTTATGACAGTGTAGGGTGACTGAAACACACACACACACACAGAGTCTGACTCACAAATCCTCATAATCTCTTAACCGTTTCTACGTAGGTAACCCCAGCAGCGAGGGAAAAGTCACATGCAAGCTCACACGCCATTCTGTTGCTGGCCCAGTACCAGACAAAACAGTGTGTGTGTGTGTGTGTGTGAATGATTAAGTGTGTTTAGGTATGTATATTTGTTTATATACATACGTGTTCCTCCATGTATTTCCTCCATGTATTTTAATTATTTACCTATATATACAAATGCCACGCGAGTGTTACCATGACAACCCTGGATAACAACAACAACGATTTTTTTTTTCACATATTTTTCAGAACTTTTCACAAACATTCAAGTGTAAACTCTTGGTCGTGTTGTGGCTTGTTAGTTGTTCCTTGTTGAGATGTTTTTACTCCGGGAAGATTTGCAGTGTGTGTGTGTGTGTGTGTGTGTGTGTGTGTGTGTTATATTACCGTTGTTTTGTAGTGAAGGACGAGAGATGCACACACACACACACACACACACACACACACACACACACACACAGTCCCAACCATTGTAAAAATTATCAATAACTTGTAATACTGTAACACTGTCACTATGTTGAATTGAACTGTAGTTTGAGCTTTTCCCCATCTAAGTTATTATATGTCTTATTTGTGTCACTTATGTTACTTGTATATTATTTGTAATTCGTAACCCATTCCCCAAATATGTAACTGTATATTTTCAGCCTTCTGGCTGCCAAGCTCTTTCAATAAACCGTTAATTATTATTATTATTATTATTACACACCTTCCCCACTTACATTGATAATAATAAATACAGATTAACTTCAGATTATCCACTCCAGTTTATTTCACCTGAAGATTAACCAACCTAACACTACCTGGGGGGTTAGGTTAAGGAAGGAAGTGGCAGGTTAGGTTAGGTTAGGTCAGGTCAGGTTAGGTTAGGTCAGGTCAGGTCAGGTCAGGTTAGGTCAGGTTAGGTTAGGTTAGGTTAGGTTAGGTCAGGTTAGGTTAGGTCAGGTTAGGTTAGGTTAGGTTTATTAAGGTCTATAGGGAGTGTAAACGCTAGTACACTTACCCCCACTATAGTAGTGTATTCCTCCTACCTGAGTAAGGCCGCAGGTTAATTGTGTCTCCCAGTTTACATACCTGAGAATCGTCGCAGTAAGGCAAACTATGTAAACACTGTAAACTATTGTACATAAATAACTTGTCCTCACTGGGAGATGCACTGAATTGAACTAGTTGTGAGTGCACCAGTGTTACTCTTGTACTGTACGTATATGAATGACGACTGACATGTACAAAGGTATGTACTAAGATATGTACGTACATGCGGAATGGAATTAAATACGATAATGTACAGAATTAAAGTAGATATGGGAAGTACAGTACATCATTGTAATTATTCATGTACTTTACACTTAACTGTTGTGCGAACATCTAATGTAACCTTGAAAAATAATTCTCTCTCTCTCTCTCTCTCTCTCTCTCTCTCTCTCTCTCTCTCTCTCTCTCCACTTCTATATAATGGGGCGGCGTTAACGTAGTTGAGTTGTTATCCGCCCACTACCTGGTTTGTAACGTGCCTCTGTGGTCAATATTTCTCTCCCGTGTTCGTCCGTGTGTAAAGTTGACCAGGTAGGAGA